>PVIU01027138.1:0-20960 GCA_004026605.1 Ondatra zibethicus | reverse complement strand
AGAGATTAGTGTCCACCTGTGTTCACAGTGTAGAGATTAGTGTCCAGCTGTGTTCACAGTGTAGAGATTAGTGTCCAGCTGTGTTCACAGTGTAGAGATTAGTGTCCAGCTGTGTTCACAGTGTGTAGAGATTACTGTCCTCCTGTGTTCACAGTGTAGAGATTAGTGTCCACCTGTGTTCACAGTGTAGAGGTTAGTGTCCAGCTGTGTTCACAGTGTGTAGAGATTAGTGTTCACCTGTGTTCACAGTCTGTAGAGAGTAGTGTTCAGTTGTGTTTACATTGTGTTAGGAGCTTCTCCAGTTTGGAAAGCTGTGATTACAGGAAGTCCAGCAGGGGAATCCAGAAGTGCGCAAGCTGCATATAATGAGTTTTGTCTCTGTCTTTGATGCCCACTTTTTTAGTTTCCCATTGCATAAGAAGGGACCTCCTAGGGTTTTCTTAGCTCTCACCAATGGATCTGTTAGTGTTCTTAGGTAATAAACTAGAATTCTAGCCAGTAAAACCAGTCCTAAGCTTATTCTAATGAAAATGAATTTTAGCTTCCCCAGCCGATAGAGAAATCCTGCCCCTGAGAATGGTCTCCAGCCTTTGAATGTCTAAAAAGATGAATGAGTCATGTATGCATATATTGTTTGTTTTTCTGGCAAATTAATCTTAATTACTACTATATCACTATAGTATGGTATGCCAGCATTTTCCGTAGTTATCATAATCACTAGGAAATGAAGTTCACAAGTCCTTCATGTTTCAGGTAGGTATGAAAAGCAGCCTTGCAACAAGACACCATTATTTCAAACCTGTTAGAGCCAGTCAGGCCTTCCGTTACAGCTAGTGTTGAAGGATCAAATACTTCTATCCGTGTTGTTGCACACACAGATGCCCTCGGTCCCCTTTGCTACCATTCCCTTTTCTTCATTTCTTCTTTTTTATGCTGGGATCTCTGGGACCACCATGATATGCAGTGTAATGATCAGCAGGAGGCAAGAAGGCAGATCAGATCTCTGACTCTGAGTAGTTTATTTTAGGCATATTTAAGCACAGCACAGTTTGGTGACATTTTTTTCTGTCAATAAATGACTCAGTCCCTGTGCACAATAAAGCTTAAGACATGACTACATCAAAGGTCTTTGTAAAGTCCATATGACATCTTCCACACAGATGGGTCCTGTAGATTGACCGTACCTCCTATAAAGATAGGGTCTGTAGATTGAGAAACACACTATAAGGGTCTGTGGGAGGATCCAGTGTGGTCTTGGCCACGCAGACGTTACAAAGGTCACCAAGATATTTACCACACCAATCCCCAGCCATTGGGCAGAAACAGGTTATATGCCCCCCCCTTTTGAAGGAAGGACCACATGTGTTTAGCATTTCTGGTTCCCCCCTACTTATCTGTGAGCACAAGGATCTCTGTCCTCCCACACATTTGCCCGTCTCCTTTTCATAGAGAGAGTTGGCTGTAGGATCCAGAACTCAGTGGCAATATCAATTTAATTAATACGTAGCCAAATATGGAAGCCTAAAGTACATGTGGCATTGTTTTTTTAAATATCAGAAAATGCTTTGAATGACTAGGAATGAACTTTGATGAGGTTTTTATAATGCACATTGGTATTCTTAAAATGTTATTTGTTTATTGTATGTACATGTGTCTATATGTGTGTAAATATAATTACTCCTGTATACCCTTGGAAGTCGGAGCAACTTTTGGGGGTTGGATTCTCTCCTACCACGTGGATTCTGGGGTTGAACTCAGGTCATCAGGGTTAGAGGTTTCGCAGCAGGTGCTTTACCTGCCAAGCTATCTTGCTGGCCCATAAGTTTGTATTTTCTGCTTAGGATTTGAGGATCTGTTGGTGTTCTTGAATAAAGAGTAGCCCAAAACCTATGCTAAATAGTAGTGTTATGATCAGCAGGGTGAATTTTAAAATTGATAGTGCTAAGTTGCTTACTCACGTGTTAAACTGAGCATGGTAGCACAGCCTCAGCTCTCAAAGGAGAGACAGGAGGAGCATCCTCTGCTGTTAGGCTCAGGCCGGCCTGCGTAGGCCCCTGTCCCAGCAACAGACACCAACAACCATGTTGGTGAGTTTTATAAAATTATTGGAACACGTTACTTAATATTATTGTGTTTAGGGTCATTTCATTTAACCTTTTTGTGAAGGGTAGAAGCCAAATCATCTTTATCTTATCTTTTAGATATAACAGAACCCAGGACAGGAAGAAGAACAGATCTGAGTCCATTCTTGGCTCCCCGCTCAGCAGCTGTGCCCCTTATTAACCCAGCTGGACATGGACCTGGTGGGCCTGGGCATCTTCTTTTGAAACCTATATCAGATGTTCTCCCCACATTTACACCTTTGCCAGTGTCACCTGACAACAGCGCTGGCGTTGTACTAAAAGACCTTCTAAAGCAGTAGGGCGCTTCCACGCCAGACTGTACAGCACTTTAAAGAAACCATGAACACTGTATGTGTGAACTTCATCACAAAGTGACCTTCTGGAAAGAGTTATAGTTGTAATTTGTAATTTCTCTGTTAATAAAATTATTCATAATGCTTTTAGAAATTGCAGGTGTCAGAAGAATAAGAACTGCTATATAATTTGCTTTTTTATTCATTTTGTCATTTTACCTAATTTAAAACTAGAAACATTTGGTTTACTTTTTAATTTACAAAACTCTAAAAAGGAAAGGCAAGAGTGTCTGCTGTCTCCTTGGACTTTCAAGCTCATTTCATATAGGAGCATGCTGTTCATCTTCTCAAGATAAGGAATTTATTCCTCCACCACCCCCGAAGGCGCCTAATAAAGGTTTCTCTGCACAGAGCAGAAGATGCTCTGAAGTGTGCGTCAGCCACCTGTAGAGACCTTGTATAGGGAGAGAACAGAGCTGTTCCTGGGAGGTTGTGGCTGTCTTGAGGCAAAGTGGGTACGTAGTTCTATGCAATTCTAGCATGTGTGTAGATTCATCTGGCCACCACAGTTAATACCCAACTCTTTGTCCAAAGGGTCCCCTGAGCTGCCTTTTTCGGTTCTTGCTGTCCCACTTAACCTTCTGTAGTTTTGTTATTCCGTGAAGGCTGTTGAAATGAAATCACATGTTAGTGCACCCTCTTGAGATGGGTGTTTCCACATAGCATAATCTCTGAGATCCATCCATGTTGTTTCATGGACCGGTAGTTTGTTTCCTTTTATTGTGGAGTACATGCTATGAGTAACTCATGGTATAATTTAGTTTTAAGAGATGAACTGTCCTTTTTTAAGTATTACCTAAAACTACATGTTTCTAGCAGTTCCTAGGGCTTGTGGTTAGCCTCAACACTTGGGAGGCAGAAGCATGCAGATTCTTAGGAGTTTGAGGCCAGCCTGGTCTACATAATGAGTTTCAGGCTAGCCAGAACAACAAACATAGTGAGACCCTGCCTCAAAACACGGACACACACCACAAAAACAAATGAAACCTAAAGGTTTCCTTGCAAACTGCACAAAATCATGTAACTCTTTGTAAGCGTTACACTGTATGGCTGCATCCACATAACCCTTACACCATAGTATTATACCAGCAATACCTGGAGACCTGTCACCTCCTGCCCCCGGCTGAGCTGCAGCTGTCTGGGGTGCGGCACTCCCTGCCATGCTCCAGCACCAGGTGTTTGGAACTGAAAGCAAGTGTTTCTGTCCTTTTTCACAAAGTCATCATGAAAGAAAAGAGTCCTGACTCACAGCTCTTGTACCAGGATGTTCATATTTGTATTAGTTGTTGACGTTGTGCATTGAAAAGCCATTTCTTGCATATTTTCTAAGTCCAGATAAGCCTTTAAAACAGAAGAGCTTGTATAGCAAGGAAGGGTGGGAAGCAGACTAATTCAGAAATGTCCACAGCCCTGGCACCCGTCAGAGCTCAGCTGGGTTGTTTGCGAATTTCCCTGTGATAAGCTGTGTGTTTCAAAGACTGGAGGTTTCGGTTTTAATGGTGTGTTGATGTTTAAAATACCTTTTTTTCTGAAAAATTAAGTAACTGAGATAACGCTGCTTCCTCGTGTTGCCTGTGGCCTTAACTCATTTATAGTCCCCTTCTCTGCTATGTTAGAAAAAGTTGCCATCAGAGAAATGTTAAGCTGCTCCCACCAGTTTCACCAACATTACAGATGCCTCTCAACTTAAGAGTGGGCTCACAGCCCAGTAAACCCGTCGTAATTAAAACATCTTGAATTAAGCTGTCAGCCAGCCTGACTTAGCAAGGCTGCTTCCTCTCAGGACCACGAGGCTGACTGGGAGCCACAGCTTCTAATGCTGCCAGCATTGAGAAAAGAGAAATTCTAAATCTGAAGCGTGATTTCTGCTTAATGTGTATCATTTCAGCACACCCCAAAATTGAAACAGTTAAGCCTCAACAATAAGTTGAGGATCTACTGATACAGGTGTTTGCATGTTCCTTTACTCTTCGCTCACTAGTCATTTATTGTGTGATGAGAAAATTAAGTTCTACATGAAGCAGCCGAAAAGCTAGTTTTTATATTAAGAAGAAAATGGAAGATGCAAAATGTTTTCTTATGTAAATAATGTGTTTTATATTTAAAATACATTTTATGACATTTGAAGTTCCTTGACTGAAACAACCTGCCCTCCCCACCCGTTCACTTGCCCTCAGTTTGGAAGCTGTCATGGTGGGCTACACACCCAGGCATCAAAGAACATGGTATTACATGGCTGCTATTGAAATATATGACTTTGTCTGAAAGCTGCAGTACCTGATGTCTGTGTTGTATGCATGCTAAGTGTTCATTGATCAAAACCAGACATGACTCATCAGCTTTTCTGAACTAAGTTGTGTCAGAGATGAACCATCTGCTCAAGGAAACTTCTTAGCAGAGAGCGAGAAGCATGCACTTTGTGTTACCCACAGGACACCGCTAGCGGTAAGCGGTAACTGCAGTAAGTCTGCTCTTGGCAACTTCTAGCACTCGGTAGAATTTGCAGTTGAATTTTTCATCAGCTGCCACAGGTTTACCGCACTGTTGGAACTTCAGCAGAGATATCACTGTTGATATCTCTGTGTACCTACTAGTGTTTGTGGTTGAGTTTTGCATTGGAAGCCATAGTTCTTCACAACATTCCTAATGGTTTTCAAGTACAACGAAATACACAGTCAAGATTCACCCTGCCATTGGAGCTGATTGTAATCATAGCATGTACATCTGTGAGTTTTCCTTCCTGGCATTCTCGTTTGTTTTTTAAAAGTGGGAAACCAAAGCACATAAGCAAAAAGAGATGGCACGCAACTAGCCAGTTAAACATCAAGTATCACTCAAGAAAAGCCTTTAGTTCTTTTAACCTTCCAAAGGACTCAAGAGCCTTCAAGTGCTTACTCAGTCAGCTATGGGGAGGAGGGGCAGGCCCAGGCCCAGGCAAAGAGATGAAAACCATAGAAAGTGCTGCATTTGAACTGGGTTTTTTAAATTAAAGAAATTTTCATATATTGAAGCATTTAAAGCATCGTCTAGCAAAAAAAATTTATCTTCTGTAATTATCAGTTAAGTTAGGTAATATTTATTTTATATATTCCTATGGAAAAATAATGATCATTGTAATGTTGACATTTGTGATGATTTGCCAATCTTTACATTTTAACTTATGATTTAATCACTTAAAATTGGTGCATTGTCTTTATAGGAAAATAACAAATGTGAGCAATTTCCAACTGTATCATAAGATTCGGTTGTGTTTTATAAGAGTTAAAGCCAATGCACTCTTGAATTTCTCAGGAGCATTGCAAGGCAAAAAAAAAAATTCTTCAAATAAAAATGACTTAAGTTGGCTGTGTCTTCATCCACAATAAAAACACTTGGGAAACAGCTGCTGGCATCTTTAGGAGGAGAAATGACTTCCATGTATTGCCTCCGCTGACTGAGGATGTCTGCTGCTGGGATTCAGTTTGAGCCCTGGAGATGTTAAGTACGGACTACTTAAGACTCTTGAGGATTGTGTGTGAAAGGAGGGGCCTGAGGGTTTAGTTGACTTTTCCTCGCTTCCCTTCAGAGGAGAGAGTGTGGATCACTGGTTGCTTAGTCTTTCTCCAAGGTAGTTAGTACATCTTCATTTTCTCTTAGACATAGAACCTATTTTTTAAATGAATTATTTAAATTTATTTTATGTGCTTTGGTGTGAAGATGTCAGATCCCCTGGAACTGGAGTTAGACAGCTGTGAGCTGACATGTGGGTGCTGGGAATTAACTAGACCTGGGTCCTCTGGAAGATCAGCCAGTGCTATTAACTGCTGAGCCATCTCTCCAGCCCAGATAGAACCTGTTTTTAATTCTTCATGTGATAGCATTATTGGAAGAATTTTTTTTTTATTTGACAGCTGAATTAGAGTTGTGTCTTTCACCCATCTTGTGTGACCTTTAACAGAATTACTTTGAGGGCCTCATTTTGCTCACATCTGAAGTATACCCACCTTGCTAGCCTTGTAATGGATAAAGAACCGTGACACATTTGTTCATGTGTGTATTACATGAGTAATTTTCCTGCTCTTGGGAGTTTGATTAGAGTGGTGTGGATAGAATGGTGAGAACAAAAACTTCTGCTGAGTGGGGAGTGGCAGGTAGAGGGCTGTTGGGAGGGAGCTCTGCTGATAGGAGGGGTGGAGGGGCATTGTGAGACTGGGAAGGCTGTGAGAACCTTGGTGGGGGGAATTCTCAGATGGCAGACTCCCTTCCCTGGACAGGAGTGAAAGAGGTGCAGCTAATGGGTAGATTGTACATAGCTGTGTTGTGGGAAGTCTGAGAAGGAAGGAGTGAGGTCTATCCTCAGGCTACGCCAAGTGAGTGAGACAGACGTGTACAGGTGAGTGAACAGTGTGAGAAACATCTGTGGGGTCACACATGCTGAGTGCTAGAGGGCCCTGATTTGGGGCTGGTAGTCAAATGGGAGGAGCATGTTCTCACCCTGACCAGTTCTAGTGGAGCATAGAGCGTTAGCAACTGAGCCTTGTTCTCCTTCCTTGCTCAGGCCATGTGAATAAAGATGTAACAGGGAGTATCAAGCAGATTGCCAAAACTTGGCACATCCTATAAATTAATAATTCTTTATAATTACAGCAATTTTCATTTTGGAGACGGGGCTGTTTAAAAATGTTCCTTAGATCACTTGAGGCAAACATTTGAACCCTTAGTTGGTTTTCTGTACTGGTTCCTACCATGGAGTCTTCCTTTCGGTCCTGCTGGGGTTAAGATATCAGTCATTTCCTGTAATGATGCCTAACTGAGAATGTCCAGCTGTCTCTCCGCATTCTTCAGCTCCAACAACCTTTAACTTCAGCTTGCTATTTTGGCCCTCAGCTAGATCTCAGTGATTTGAAGTATTTGGCTGAATTTCATACCAACTTTGTTAAATTTATTTCTAGATAACCCAGAAATTCAAGGTGCATTGTTTTGTTGTCATTCTGGAACACAAGGCATGTGTAGGTGTTGAAGGCGTGTGAGTTCTCCCCCTGTGCTGGGTCAGTCTCCACCCTTGAGTCACCATGACGGATGTGTCCTTAACTGTACTCACTTCCAGAGAGCACAGCCCCTGAAACTGGGGAAGGGGCATCATTTCTTTGAAAGAGCCAGAAACCTTGTGTTTCCTGTGTGGCCTGTTGGGGTGGAAGGAACTCTGACATCATCCGTGGGCCCTTAGCCAAGTCTGTACTCAGGTACTTTCTCGAATAACAGGGACCATCAGGGTAAAATTATAATTGTTTTTATTACAGTTTAGCGTATTTTGTATGTGTGTGAATGTCAGGGCAGCAGGTGGGAGCTCTTTTTTCCATCATGTGGGTTCCAAGGATCAAACTGAAGTTGTCAGGCAACCTTCTCTCCTGAGCCACCTCACTGGTTTATCAGATTCTAAATGGATGAGTTAATTGTTCATCTTTAAAGCTTACACAGGGTGTTTAGTCCTTTGAATTTTTGAAAAAAATCATCAGGAAGTTTGTTTTTCTCCTCAGAGCCAGCAGAGTCTTAGATACATTTGTTCAGCTGTGTTTTCTGCTTGGAAGGTGCTTAGTAGTTGGCACCTGTGGGGGAGCAGTGAGACTGCTAAGTCAGCTCTTCACAGCACTGCTACTTAAGAAACGAAGACTTCCCGCTTCCAGCTCGGTCTGCCTTTGCTTCTCTTTGCTCCTGTTATTTGATCATTTTTAAAAAAATTTTTATTCCCGTGTGTGTGTGTTGCCAGAAGAGGGTGCTGGATCCCTTGGAGCTAGAGTTACAGGTGGTTGGTGAGTGCTAAGAATTGGGCTTGAATCCGCTGGAAGAACACTCAGCACCCCTAACCATGGAGGCAGCCTGTTGTGGTTTTTTTTTTTTAAGATTTATTTATTTAGTATATATACAGTATTCTCAGTATTCTGTCTGCATGTATGCCTGCAGGCCAGAAGAGGGCACCAGATCTCATTACAGATGGTTGTGAGCCACCATGTGGTTGCTGGGAATTGAACTCAGGACCTTTGGAATAGCAGGCAATGCTCTTAACCACTGAGCCATCTCTCCAGCCCTGTTTTGTTCAGGACCTTGCATAGATCCTCCTGTTCTTGCCTCCACAGTGCTGGGGTCACAAGTCTAGGTCACAATATCCAGTTTATTTCCTACTTTGGGCATCAGATTTGCTTGCTGAGATGTACCCTGCTGTCCCTCTTCAGTGTGTGTGAAATACTGGGATCCAGCTATCAGGGGGATCTGGATGGCCCATTATGGAGAGATCAACCAGTCCTTCCTGCAGAAAGTGAACTTGTCAAGAAAGCTGCCACTGAAGGCTATGGGAGTTGATGGGGGTGGGGGGTGGGGGGCAGGGGGAAGGGAGGTTACAAGGGCAATCAAGAAGTTGAAAACAGTTCCTGCAAAGCTTCTTGCACTTTGTGTATAACTCTTGGAATCTGGTGCCTTCCTGCTGTGGCTCTGAGTCAGTCATGAAAAGCAGCAGCTTTGCTGCAGAATGGCATAGGCTCAGGGCTGGGAATGAAGGCAGGAGATGGATGGTGGGTGGTGGGCCAGCAGGAATCCACTGCAACCTTGCTAGGGAGAGTTGTAGCTAGTCTGGGGTGATGCGATCTTGTGTGGGGGAAGCCAGCAGGTTCGGGGACAGACACAGCGTGACTGGGAGGGAAATCTGGACCAGCATGATCAGAACCTGACGGGCTGCCCAGCTTCCACACAGCCCTCTATGATGTGTGGAAGCCTCGGACTCTGCAGGTTGAGCAAGAACAAGCATGGTTGAGTACTGGTCTCGGCAGGATTGCCCTGGGAAGTCAGACTAGAAATTCAAACAAGAATATAAAAGGGTGTGGATGGATGCTTAAAAGAAATCCCACACTAGCTCAGAATTGAGAAAGAGACGGTTATTTATTTAGGGGTAGACAAATCAGAATCCTCTATTTGAACGGAGATCAGAAAATGAATCCCACAACCCAAACAGAGAGGCTGGAAAAGAGGCCAGATGCATGCTCTGCATCAGCATATACAGTATAAGAGGCCACGCCCCAGTGGGCGGGTAACCACTAGCTGTAAGACTTCCTACAGCAAAAAAGCGCTGAAGGAGCAGCTGTGCTTTCCTGCGGTGAGAAAAACTGCTGGGTTAAATAATTTAATCAAGCTAAATGAATGTATATATATGTGTGTGTATATATATGTCAGAATCAGTAGTTGCTATACTATAACCAGAATTGTCATGTTTTCAACCAGAAATAATTAGAAATGTGAAGAAGAAAGTATGGCCCATGTTTAGCAAAAGGAGAAAAAAAAAGTGGGTCAAGATGCTGCATTTGGCCCACAAAAACTTCAAAGTGCGATTGCAAGTTTGGAAACCTCAGGAGTGTCCAAAGAATGCAGAGTATAATCAAGATATTCATCAATGTGACTATGGGACAAGGCTAGATCAGGTACCTTCTCCTCTGCTGCCCAAGTACCTAGCTGGGGACATGCCCATGGGCACCTGTGATCCCCTCTAGAGCTAAGACTCTTGCCATTTCTAAAATGACTCCCTTAATGTAGATATCTTATTCCCTTCTCCAATATCCACCCTTCCTCCATCTCCACCCTCTCACTTCCCCAAGCTCTCCCCAGTCCATCCCTTCTCCCTTCTCCCTCCCTCTCTCCCTTTCACCCCCACCCCACCCCTACCTACACCCCTATCCCCACTCCCGTGCCTCCACCTTTTGCCCGGCAATCTTGTTTGCTTCCAATTTCCAGGAGGATCTATATATGTTTTTCTTTGGGTTCACATTGCTATTTTGCTTCTCTAGGCTTGTGAGCTATAAGCTTAATGTTCTTTGTTTATGGCTAGCGTCCACTAATGAGTGAGTACATACCATAATCATCTTTTTGGGTTTGGGATATCTCACTAAGGATAATGTTTTCTATTTCCAACCATTTGCATGAAAATTTAAGGATATCATTATTTTTTACCACTGAGTAGTATTCTAATGTGTATATATTCCACACTTTCTTGATCCATTCTTCCATTGAGGGGCACCTCGGTTGTTTCCAGGTTCTGGCTATTACAAATAATGCTGCTATGAACATAGTTGCACAAATGCTTTTGTAGTATGATTGGGCATCTCTTGGGTATATTCCCAAGAGAGGTATTGCTGGATCCTGAGGTAGGTTGATTCCCAATTTCCTGAGAAATCGCCACACTATTTCCAAAGTGGTTGCACAAGTTTGCATTCCCACCAGCAATGAATGAGTGTTCCCCTTACTCCACATCCTCTCCAGCATAGGCTATCATTGGTGTTTTTGATTTTAGCCATTCTGACAGGTGTAAGATGGTATCTCAAAGTTGTTTTGATTTGTATTTCCCTGATCGCTAAGGAAGTTGAACATGACCTTAAGTATCTTTTGGCCATTCGAACTACTTCTGTTGAGAATTCTCGGTTCAGATCATTACCCCATTTTTTAATTGGGTAATTTAGAATTTTAATGTCTAGTTTCTTGAATTCTTTGTATATTTTGGAGATCAGACCTGTGTCCGATGTGGGGTTAGTGAAGATCTGCTCCCATTCAGTAGGATGCCTTTTTGTCTTAATGACAGTGTCCTTTGCTTTACATAAGCTTCTCAGTTTCAGGAGGTCCCATTTATTCATTGTTGCTCTTATTGTCTGTGCCACTGGGGTTTTATATAGGAATTGGTCTCCTGTGCCCATGTATTGCAGGCTACTTCCCACTTTCTCTTCTATCAGGTTAAGTGTGGTTGGATTAATATTGAGGTCTTTAATCCATTTGGATTTGAGTTTTGTTAATGGTGATAGATAAGGATCTATTTTCATTCTCCTACAGGTTGACATCCAGTTATGCCAGCACCATTTGTTAAAGATGCTTTCACTCTTCCATTGTATACTTTTAGCTTCTTTGTCAAATATGAGGTGTTCATAGGTTTGTGGATTAATATCCGGGATAGAAATTTCATCTGATGGATGGAGATAGAGACAGAGACCCACATTCACATCAGAGCAATGGACTGAGCTCCCAAGGTCCAGTCGAAGAGCAGAAGGTGGGAGAAGATGAGCAAGGAAATCGGGACAGGGAGAGGCTGGTCCACCAACCATGACAGTGTGCCTGATCTAATGGGAGCTCACCAAATCCAGCTGGACCAGGACTGAATGAGCATATGATCAAACCGGAATCTCTGAATGTGGCTGTCAATGGGGTTGACTGAGAAGCCAATGATAATGGCACTGAGAACTATCTCTTCTGCATGTATTAGCTTTTTGGGAATCTAGTCTATATGGATGCACACCTTCTTAGGCCAGGATGGAGGGGGGAGGGCCTTGGGCTTCCCACAGGGCAGGGTACCCTGCCCCCTCTTTAGGAAGCAGGGGGCGGGAGGAGGGTTAGTGGGGGAGCAGGAGGGGACTGGGAGAAGGGGAGGAAGTATAAATTTTTGAATGAAAAATAAAAGAATATATATATAAAAAAAGAATGCAGAGTATAGTGATAAGCCTTTGCTCCAGGGCCTCATCACGTGGTAAACCGTGCTGTTAGCAAAGGCTTGAAATAAGAGCTTTGAACACAGACACACATGTAGTGAATCACAGCAAATTCTGTGCCTGTCACCAGCTGTACCAACATCAATCCAAGCCCACCAGTTCTTGTTTCAGCTTGGACTCCCATCTACTTTTTTAAAAAGCATTTTTACAACAGCACATCTTAAAACCACACCAAATGAGGAGGCAGTCTTGGAGTTAGTCAGTGTAGGATGATGTAGACATCAAACAGTAAGTGCTTCACCCAGTCCTGACCTCTCCAGGAGTGCTACGATTGAAACAACTCCATCATGTCTGGATTCACAGAGATGCTTACACAGATCCAGGCTAGGGAGGCATGGGGCTTCCTGTTTTACCACTTGTAGGTGTGACCTGTACCAGAAGCCTCTATGCTTGGCATCTTCTTTGCTTGGATGTGAGCTTCTAAAGCCCAACAGTATCCATCGCTCACAGGAAGAAGCAGGGATGTGTGTACACATCACAGCAAACTGGGGCAGTAGAAATAGAGGTCACAAGGGCCATGTCTGAGTCTAGAAATGAGGAAACCAGTCACTTCTGTAACAGTGTTGGACGCTGCAGAAGGTGACCAGGTGTGCATTGTCTGCTCCTCAGCTTCTCTAGAGTTGCAGTCATGGTCCCAGATTCCCAACCTTTATCACTTGGGTTGAACCCAGGCGACTTCTTACTAGAATTTCATAATCTGATCCCATGTCCTGTTGCCCCACATCTGTTGTCCTAGGCACAGAGGACCAGCTCCAGTATCAACATCTTGCTATGGCCCTGGAAGATTCATCACAGCAAAGCTTACCTTAAGACTCTTACGTCTAAACAGTCTAAGATGAAATTAAATGTCAAGTCTCCTTTTGTGGTCTTCACACTCAGTTTTCACACTCAGCAAACTTCCAGTGCAGTTTCAGATGGACATTTTAGAATGGAATGTTCCTTAGAGTGGTCCAGACAGAGTAATCGGGCATCAGATCCACAGATTACGATGTCGACCAAACATCCAGATGCCCATGGACATTGCTGATAAGTCTGAATCAAGTTATCAAAGCAAAGGAGAATGGATCCAGGGAAAGGAGAAAAAGAAAAAGTCATACTTTGACCTGACAAGATGGCTCAATGGCGCAGCCCCGAGGAGTGGTGTGCACATCCCAGGATCCATGGAACAAGCCGGTAGCCACTGTATATCATAACCCCAGCTTGAGTGGGTGCAAGTCAGAAGGATCGCTGCGACTGTTCGTGTCCATAACGTAAGTCCCGGGGTCTGGGAAACAACCCTGCTTCAGAGGAAAATGTGAGCACAACAGAGGGTCCCCTGCCTCCTCTGCTGGCCTCTGCCTAACAGACTTTCTGAAACACAAGTGTACACACACAGATGGAGACTTAAAAGGGGGAGCCCGTGAGGTGGCTTAGTGAGTGAAGGCACTTGTGCAAGTCTGGCTACCTAAGTTAAACTCCAGAACCCAAGGAAAAGCGGGCAGAAAGAACTAACTTCACAGAACCACATGCTGACCTCCCCACATGTACAGACACAGTGAGAGATGAGAAAGACAAGACCACACTTTGCCACCAATAGGTGAAAAATTGAAGGATTTCTCTCTCCTGGAACTCACTACTTACCCCAGGCTAGCCTCAATCTTAGTGGCCAATCTCCTCCCTAACCTCTGATAGCCCACCATGGCTGGTTCACTAAAGTACAATTCTGGCCTGGAGGGACGGTTTAGCAGGTAAAGGTGCTTATTGCCAAGCCTGGTGCCTGGGATTGATCTCTGCAACCCACATAGTAGAAGGAGAGAGCTGTACCCACTAATTGTCCTCTGACGTCCACATGGGTACTGTGTGGCATGCACGCACACACACACAGATGCACGTGTGCACATGAGCACACAAACTAAATGTAAAACAAATTTTTAATTAAAAATTAATTGTCCTTCACAAACAGAAAACTAAAAAAGGCAGAACTTCCACAAACCTGTGCGCATGACTAATCATTAACCACTTATTCCCCGCTAAATTTTAGTGTGCGTCTTGAGTCATTCCTTATGGTTGTCCAGCATTCACTGGGCAGTCATGCTTTCTGACAGTGTCAAAGCTTTTCCTTTTCACACCGTGGCAAGCTCAGGTCAGGATCCAAATGCCACTCTGCTTGGTTTCCATGGCTGCTGCTTGCCTTCTCTTTTCGATGTGCTCACTGTTATGTCCCACAGACATTCTTTCTCAGACTCCCTGGCCAACTGACTCTCACTTCAATCCCAGTTCCTTGTGGGTGTGCTGGCTCCTGGGTTCTGTGGCACGGTCTCCAGTGTCCCTCTAGCCTTCAGGCTGGGGCTGCCTGGTGTGGCATCTGACCGGGCTTCTTAGGCATCCCATTTCTAGAACTCCATGGAAACTTCTTTGTTTTACAGAACTATATGTTAAAATCACAGTCAACAGAATAATATAGAAAAAGCCCAGGTGTGTCCATGGTCTGCCAAATTACCAGTAAATTCCAGGCATGAGCAGAACATCCCAACATCCTGCTCATGTTTACCATGCTTGGAGCCTCTGGGTTCAATCTCTAGCATCAAAAAAATAAACAGAATTAAACACACACACACACACACACACACACACACAAAGCCCAAAAGTAATAGTGGCAGAAGGATCCTGGGGCAGAAGGTAGGAAGGTTCTGACAGCTTTTGCCTCCATGCGTTGGGGTAAATAGCCCCTCTGTACATTAGTTTTTGCATTGGTTTTGCTACCAGTTCCTTGCATATGCCTTCCTCTCTTAACACCCTGGGACCTGTCCACCTCTACTTGAACTTTCAACCAACCAGCACCTGTATTTTAAAAAGAAAGCAGGGGCTGGAGAGATGGCACAGCAGTTAAGAGCACTTGCTGCTTTTACAGAGGGCTAAGTTTGGGTCTCAGTACCCATATCAGGCTACTCACTAGTGTCTGTAACTCCAGCTCCAGCGACCTGACACCTTCTTTTGGACTCCAAGGGTACCAGGCAGACACAGGGTACACAGACACACATGTAGGCAAAACACTCACACACATAAATAAAATAAAGCTAGAAGGAAGGAAAGGAGAGAGAAAGAGACAGGAAGGAAGGAATGAAGGAAGGAAGGAGGGAGAAAAGAAAGGAAGAAAGAAAGGAAGGGAAAGAGGGGAAGGAAGGAAGGGAGAAAGAGGAAGGAAGGAAGGGAGAGAGAGGAAGGAAGAAAGGGAAGAAGGGAAGGAAGGAATAAAAAGAGTGGGACCTAATCCTTGCTGAGGGCTCTGTGTGTTGGTTTTGCTGAGGGCTATGTGAACTTGTGCACACTGATAGACACTATCTGTTGACCACTGATAAATCTTTGCCCCATTTTACAGCAGAAAGATGAAGCTCAGTGAACTTAAAGAACTATCTTTGGGTCTCACAAAGAAGAAATAATGAACAAAACAAACCAAATTGGTCTGACATGGAAAGCTTATGAGCTCATAGGTAACTGCACTTAGGAAGCACTTGGATGAATGAATGGGAAAGAGGGCAAATGAACAGGTAAACAAATGGACAGGTAAGCAAATTCACAAGACAACGAATGAACAAGAGAGTGAATGGACAGGTATGTGAATGGACAGGCAAGCAAAGGGACAGGTGAGCAAATAGACAAGAGAGCAAATGGACAGGTGTGTGAATGGACAGGTGTGTGAATGGACAGGTGAGCGAATGGACAGGTGTGTGAATGGACAGGTGAGTGAATGGACAGGTGAGCGAATGGACAGGTGAGTAAATAGACAAGAGAGCGAATGGACAGGTGTGTGAATGGACAAGTGAGCAAATGGACAGGTGTATGAATGGACAAGTAAGCAAATGGACAGGTGTATGAATCAACAGGTGAGTGAATGGACAGGTGAGTGAATGCACAGGTGTGTGAATCGACAGGTGAGTGAATGGACAGGTGAGTGAATGGACAGGTGAGCAAATGGACAGGTGAATGAATGGACAGGTGAATGAATGGACAGGTGAGTGAATGGACAGGTGAGTGAATGGACAGATGAGTGAATGGACAGGCGTGCGAATGGACAGGTGAGTTAATGGACAGGTGTGTAATGAACAGGTGTGTGAATGGACAGGTGAGTGAATGGACACGTGTGTGAATGGACAGGTGAGTGAATGAACAGGTATGTAAATGGACAGGTGAGCGAATGGACAGGTGAGCAAATGGACAGGTGAGCAAATGGATAGGTGAGCGAATGGACAGGTGAGCGAATGGACAGGTGAGCGAATGGACAGGTGAGTTAATGGACAGGTGTGTAATGGACAGGTGTGTGAATGGACAGGTGAGTGAATGGACATGTGTGTGAATGGACAGGTGAGTGAATGAACAGGTATGTAAATGGACAGGTGAGCGAATGGACAGGTGAGCGAATGGACAGGTGAGCAAATGGATAGGTGAGCAAATGGACAGGTGAGCGAATGGACAGGTGAGTTAATGGACAGGTGTGTAATGGACAGGTGTGTGAATGGACAGGTGAGTGAATGGACATGTGTGTGAATGGACAGGTGAGTGAATGAACAGGTATGCAAATGGACAGGTGAGTGAATGGACAGGTGAGCAAATGGACAGGTGTGTGAATGGCCAACTCCATAAAAGAATCCATGAAACTTCATATGAAGGATGTTGAAAAATCTTAGTAACTGGAGAACTACAGCATGTTTCTGTTCGGGAGGCCTCTCGAGGACAATTCACCCCAAAAGACTATTTTTTCAAAAAAATTAATAGAATTCTAGCATCCAGTGTAGTGTTTTTAGAAAGTGGGAAGAATAAATACCTGTAGACAATTCACAGGATTCTTATAAACAGATCAATGCTCAGGAACAAGAAGTAATCAGATAGCAGAATGCCATTTAAAAGGTTTTTAAAACTTTTTTTTATGTGTATGAGTATTTTGTTGGAATGTATGTCTGTGTACTACATGCATACCTGGTACCAGTGGACACCAGACGAGGGCATTGGATCTCTGGACCTGGAGACAGTTGTAAGTCACCTTGTGGGTGCTGAGAAGTGAATCTGAGTCTTCTACAAGAGCAATGAGTAGCACCTTGTTGTAAAAGGAAACTGTGCTTTCATTTCCTGGCTACCCAGACCCGAATAATCACACAGAAACTATATTAATCACAACACTGGCCAATAGCTCAGGTGTATTCCTAGCTAGCTCTTATATCTTAATTTAATCAATTTCTATTGATCTGTGTATTGTTATGGCTTACCGGTAAGGTCTGGTGTCCTCTTTCGGCAGCTACATGGCATCTGCCTGACTCCTTCTTTCTCCCTGCATTCAGTTTAGTTTTCCCACCTTCTATATTCTGGCCTGCCATAGGCCAAAGCAGCTTCTTTATTAACGAATAATAGTAAAACATATCCACAACTTACAGAGGGGAATCCCACATCACCTTGTTCTGCATGACAGTAAATAAAACTGGCCTGGCACAGAGCATGCAAACTAACGAATCAGGGGATCAGGACCCACCCCTAGATCCAGTTCCTAAAAAACACCAATAGCAGGAAGACAGGGATAATTGATTGATGATGGTACTGTTTTAAAATTAAGTAGATGCCATTCCTATGTTCAACAGCAATGTTTCAATGCTCCAGGAGAGCTAGAGATTAAAGATAAAATGAAATTATGGGGATGGAGAGACAGCTCAGCAGGAAAGAGGCCTTACTGCTTTTCCAGACAACCTGGGTTTGGTTCCCAGCTCCCACAACAGCCTGCAACTCCATTTCCACATGACCCAGCACCTCTGGCTTCCGCTGACACTCCTCTCTCATGCATACATGCAGATACACATATATACACATAACTAAAACTAAAGAAAAGATAAGTAAAACTGGACCTACGGATGCTGTATAAGGCCGACCTGCTAATTTGATGTGGCATGTCTCTGGCATGTCTTGAGGCACAGTCTAGGAATCTGCACCCTAGTCAGCAGCCTGTCAAGCTACTAAGTAGTTAGTCTTTGGAAGAAATGAAACATTTCCCTACACACACTTGCTTTTCCAAGGAATATTTCGGTACAAAGGGCTATGACAGATCTATTTTTTATATACCCTTTTCATTAATTAGCTCAATAATATCCAGACCAGGATGTGTTTGGAGGTCAGAGGACAGTTTGAAGGAGGTATCCCATCTCTCCTCCTACCACATGTGTCTGGGAATCAAATTCTGGCCATCAGTCTTGGCAGCAGGCACTTTTACCAGCTGGGCTGTCTATCTTGGAAAAAACCACACTTGGTAAACGCGGGAGGAGTGAGAACTCCAGATCCAACAGGCCTGTGGCTGCAGTTTGTGCTCTGTGCCTATGAGCCCCCATGCTCAGGTGCACAACTTCTATCCTCCCTCCACCACTCTCTCCCTCTCTCCTTCTTCTGGGGTGGAACCCAGGATGTTGAGCAGCTAGGCCAAGATTCTACCATTGCTCTACATCCCTACCCAATGACTTGTTTCTTCATCTGCAAATGAATCTTCACTTCAAGCATCTGTGGAGACCAGAGAAGAGGGAGCAGAGACAAAATAGACAGTGACAGACGTTCAGTAAACTCCCTTTCTACACTTACTCCTAGAAAGGCATTTTGATGGAATTCATTTTCATGGGGGGGAGGTAATGTTTTACATTAATAATGATCTACACTGTCAAATGTATAACTGAGCGTCCCCAAGTTTGCCATGCCACTTCAAAAACAAATCCAACAAAAGTGACTCATCTGTCTTGCAGCCTCACTATGGTGAACAAATTTGACTGAAACAGGATAAGAAGGGCCCCTTCTGCAGATGGCCAGCTCTTCTGTTTGGGCCACAGTTGATAGTTAGGATGGTATTTGATTCTGATGGTGGGAGGTTGGAAGGTGTGGGGGTCCCCACTTTATAAGTGAAGAAGAAAAAACACCAAGTGAAGGAAGTGATCTGAGAGGCCAGCTAGGGTCACCAACGGTCACCAAGCTCTTCACACCAAAAGACCTAATTTCCGTGTCTCTCTGTCTCTGTCATCTCTCTCTCTCTTCCCCTCCCCTTCTGTAAGACAGGAGGTGGCATTTGAAGCAAGCTTTCACTCTGGAGCCCAAGATGGACTGGGACTCTCCATGTAGCCCAGGTTTGGCTCCAACTCCCAGGGGTACTCCTGCTCAATCTTCTATTGCTGGGGTCGAGGGCATGAGCTACTACACCTACATCCTCTTTCTCTTGTTAAAAATAGCTTAGGGTGAGCAGTAAGCGCTGGGGTAATGTGCTTTGATGTTATCGGATGTCTGACAGAATCTCTCAGTCTGTGGACCAGATGACCACCCTATGGAAACGTGACACTTGTGAGGTAGAAGGGGTAGCCTGGTATGGACTGCAGCGGGCTATAGAGTCAGGATTGTGGAGACTGGCACACATGGGGAAGTTGAGATGGTGCTTGAACAACCTAACAGTGAGGATGTGGAGCATGCTCACATGCTGCTCCAAGCTTGGAAAAAGAGATAAGGCCAGTGACAGAGAACTCCACTCTGGAACCTGGCCCTTCCAACAGCTTCATGGAGAACTGTAGTTTTTTTCCTCTTTGGGCGCCCACCACCCAACTCCCAGAGAAATACACAGAGACTTATTTTTAATTATGGATGCCCGACCTTAATATAGCTTATTTTTAACCAGCTTTTCTTAAATTATCCCATCTACCTTTTGCCTCTGGGCCTTTATCTTTTTTATTCTACAATACTTCTTTTTTCTTCTTACTTGTGGCTGGCTATGTGACTGTGTGGCTGGCCCCTGGTATCCTCCTCTCTGTCTCCTTTTTTGGCTCCTTTCTGTACTCACATCTCCTATTTATTCTCTCTGCCTGGCAGCCCTGTTGATTTCTCTCTCCTGTTGGCTGTTCAGCTCTTTATTAGACCAATCAGGTGTTTTAGGCAGGCAAAGTAATGCAGCTTCACAGAGTTAAACAAACGCAGCATAAAACACATCTTTGTATCATTAAACAAATATTCCACAGCATAAACAAATGTAACACATCTTCAACTAATATTCCACAACAGGGAACTGACCATGTCAAAGAAGTCACCTTGTGCCTTCACAGCTGAGGGTCACACTTCTTACTTTTGATAACAGAATTTGTGAAGAAAAAGAGTTTGATTAATAGATCAAAGTGTAGTAAGGGCACATATGTAAGACACTCTATAGTTAAGAAGAGAGGATGGAGGAGGGCCGTCAGTGAGGATTGAGGGTTATGGTTAGGGTCAGGCATAGTTGGTCTTCATAGGTGCAGCTTTAATAGGAATCAGGTGGTGGCTGCAGCCTGGGGAGAAGATAGACAAGTTTGCCCTGGAGTCATGTGATACTTGCTGACCAGCTAAAAGAACCCAGGATGTGGCCTGGGGATGTAGCTCAGGGGTAGATCTCTTACCTAGCATGCTCAAGCACCCCACTTATACACTGGGAAGGAAGTGGAGCCCCATGCTTTGTTGATACCTATGGGAGGCCTGCAGCTTTCTGAATGGAAACAGAGGAGGAGTGGGTTGGGGGGGTAGGGGTAGGTGGGGGAAGTGACTGGAGGGAATGGGAGGAGAGAAGGGAAGAAAACTGTGGTCAGGCTGTGAAATAAATAAATAGTGTGGAGGTTTGAAAGCAAAGTCAGTAATATCCCTTATACAACGTGCTTTTTCCTGTCTTTATATACCTGTGATACTGCTTACTTACAAACCCCTTATTATACACCGTGCTTTTTCCTGACTTTATATACCTGTGATACTGCTTACTTACAAACCCCTTATTATACACCGTGCTTTTTCCTGTCTTTATATACCTGTGATACTGCTTACTTACAAACCCCTTATTATACACCGTGCTTTTTCCTGTCTTTATATACCTGTGATACTGCTTACTTACAAACCCCTTATTATACACCGTGCTTTTTCCTGACTTTATATAC
>PVIU01027137.1:0-20926 GCA_004026605.1 Ondatra zibethicus | reverse complement strand
TTCAGAATTGTTGTTCTGTCAGAATGTAATTTGTTGGGATCAGAACAAAAACAACTTATTTATTCATTTATTATTATTACAGGATCATAGTTTTCAGAGTCTTGCTATATAGATGAGGCTGGCCTCAAATTCTTGATCCTTCTGTCTCAGTTTCCTTAGTGCTGGGATTACAGGCATGCATCACAACACCTGGCTCAATATGCTTAATTTCCAGACTTTTTGCATTTTAAGCAGTGTTCTTGTTAATGTCATTCTGGTCTGGGATAACACCCAGAATTGCATGTCATACTTGGTTTTCATCTCTTCTTCTCACAGTCACTCTGTGATAACCTCTCAGTCTTTGCCCCTCATGAGTTTAGCATACTGGGAAGGGCCAGGAAAATTGTTTCATAGAATATTTTTCAGTTTGAATTTGCCTGACATTTATTTTCATTAGAATGATGTTATGAATTTTTATTAATAATACTGTAAAGGAGCTGAGAAGTGGTTGAGCATATCTTTAATCCCAGGATGTGGAAGGCAAAAACAGGTGGATCTCTGAATTCAAGACTAGCCTGGTCTACAGAGTGGGTTCCAGGAGAGTCAGAGCTACACAGAGAAACACTGAAAATCAAAAACAAGAAAAAAATACTGGGAAAAGTAAAAAAAATACTGTAAGAGCATAATAACCTAAGGATATCCTTAATAGTTCATATGTAGGATATCCTTATATTAAACAATAAGTTTTAGTATGTTTTATTTGTGAGTGTATACCATGTGTGCACATGACCATGTGTGCCAGAAGAAGGCATTGGATCCCGTAGAGTAGGAATTACAGGAGATTTTGAAGTGCCCAAATGGCAACTCAGAACTGAATTTGAGTCTTCTGAAAGAGCAGGAAGTGCTCTCAACCACTGGGGCATTTCTCCACCCCATCTTCAGTGTTTTACTGCAGTTAATTATATTAGATATTTTGATTATGAATACATAGAGAATAATATATCTTGTCTGAGGGTTTTATTGCTTTGAAGAGACACTATAACCACAGCAACTCTTATAAAAGAAAACATTTAATGGAGGCTGGCTTACAGTTTAAGAGGTTTGGTTCACTATCATCATGGTGAGAAGCATGGCAGTATCAGGCAGACATGGTGCTGGGGAAGGAGCTGAGACTCCAACATCTTGATCTGCAGGCAGCAGGTGACTGTGTGCCACACTGGGCATAGCTTGAGCAAAAAGACCTCAAAGCCCTCCTCTACAGTACAAACTTCCTCTGAGAAGACCACACATATTCCACCAAGGCTACACCTCCTAATATTGCTACAGCCCATGGATCAGGCATTCGAACACATGAGTCTATGGGGCCATACTTATTCAAATCTCTACACTCTACCTCCCAAATACTGGGATTGTTGGTATGTGACATCATACCTGGCTATTCTGTTTCTTTGAAATCATTCATGTATTATATAAATATATTTAATCATTGTTGTTGCTTTAAAATCTTTGCAAAACTTGTCCTTAAATCTTTTCTGGGTTGTACTTTAGAATGGAGGCAAGTCAACATTTGATTATAGACTTATTGTCTAATCATTTGCTATTAATTCAAATTCTGTTTCTTGTTTAGCAAGCTTTATGAATTCATGATTTGCTATAAAATCATTTCAGATTTAGAATTTATGAACAGAATTGATAATAGCATTATGTTTGTATGTTTGTTTAGCTTTTTCTTCTTTTAAATCTTTAATTTTATATACCATCATCAGTTATCCCTCCTTCCCATCCTCTCTGGGCTCGCCAACCTCCATCCACTCATCAGAGAGCATAAGGCCTCCCAAGGAGAGTCAACAAAACCTGGCATATCAAGTCCAGGCAGGACCAGGTCCTTGTCCCCTACATTAAGGTGGAGCAATGTATCCTATCATAAGGAACGGGCTCCAAAAATTCATGTATCATGATAAATCCTGGTCCCACTGCCAGAGGCCCCCAAAACAGACCAAGCCACACAAATCTCACCCACATTCAGAGGTACTAGTTGGGTCCCAAGGAGGCTCCCCAGTTTTCAGTCCAGAGTCCATGAGTTTCCAGTAGCTTGGATCAGCTGTTTCTGTGGGTTTCCCCATATTGATCTTGGCCTACTTTGGTCATGTAATCCCTCATCCCTCTCTTTGACTAGAATACAGGAGCCAGGTCCAGTGCTTGGCTTGGATCTTTGTATCTGCTTCCATCAGGTTCAGGATGAATGTTCTATAATGACAATGAGGGTAGTCATCAATCTGATGGTGCGGAAGAATTGTCTGTATTCTGTCAATCATGTTTTAAATAAATGCTAATTGGCCAGTCAGGGAATATAGGCAGGAAAACCAGACAGGAAGTAGAGGTGAGAACAGGAAAATTCTCGAAAACAGAAAGCTCCCTTGCCACTCCTGCCTAGACCACCAAAAGAGCAGGATGTGACCCGCCCCTCTGAGAAAGGTACTGAGCCATGTGGCGAACATAGATAGGGATAATGGGTTAATATAACTTATAAAAACTAATACTTAGCCTGAGCTAATGGGCCAATCAGTTTTTACCTAATGTAGACACTCTGTGTGATTCTTTGGGGCTAAATGGCTATGGAGACCAGGCAGGACATAAACCCCTAGCGGGCCCCTCATGTTATCCATTCTTTGGTTGAGGGGTGTCTAGGTTATTTCCAGGTTCTGGCTATTAAAAATAAGACTTCTATAAATATACTTGAGCAAATGTCCTTTGGGTATATGCCAAAGAGTGGTATTGGTTGGTCTTAAGGTAGATTGAGTCCCAATATTCTGAGAAACCACCATACTGATTTCCAAGGTGGCTGTACTAGTGTGTACTCCACCAGCAATAGAGGACTGTTCTCCTTATTCTGCATGCTCTCAAGCATAAGGTGTCATTGGTGTTTTTGATATTAGCCATTCTGACTGCTATAAGATGTTATCCCAGAGTCATTTTGATTTGCATTTAATTTCTGATTTTGTTAATTTTGATATTTTTTCTCTGCCTTTTGGCTAATTTGGATAAGGATTTGTCTATCCTGTTAATTTTGTTGAAAAACCAACTTTTGTTTCACTGATTCTTTGTATCATTCTCTTTGTTTCTGTTTTATTGATTACTGCCCTCAATTTTATTACTTCTTGGTGTCTACTCCTTCTGTGTGAGTTTGCTTTTTTTTGTTCTGGAGCTTTCAGATATGTTGTTAAGTAACTAATATAAGATTTCTCCAAATTTGTTATGTAGGCACTAGTGCTATGAACTTTCCTCTTAGCACTGCTTTCATAGTGTCTCATAGGTTTGGGTATATTGTGCATTTGTTTTCATTGAATTTTAGGTAGTCTTTAATTTCTTTTTTATTTATTTCTTGACCCAGTGGTGATTCAGTTGAGTATTATTTCATTTCCATGACTTTGTAGGCTTTCTGCAATTTTTGTCATTGTTGTATTTTAACTTTAAGTCATAGTAATCTGATAAGATACATGAGGTTATTCCATTTTTTGTATCTATTGAGATTTACTTTGTGACTGAGTATGTGGTTAATTTCAGGGAATGTTCCATGAGGTGGTGAGAAGAAGATATATTCTTTTGTGTTTGGGTGAAATATTCAATAGAAATCTGTCAAGCCAATTTGAGTCATAACATCTGGTAGTTCTTTTATTTCTCTGTTAAGTTTCTGTCTGGCAGACCTGTCTGTTAGTGAGAGTGGGGTGTTGAAGTCTCCCACTATTAGTGTATGGAATTTGGTGTGTGCTTTAAGCTTTAGTAATGTTTCTTTTACGATGTGGGTGCCCTTGTATTTGGGACATGAATGTTCAGAATTGAGACCTCATCATAATGGATTTTTCCTGTGTTGAATATGAAATGTTCTTCTCTATCTCTTTTGATTAATTTTCATTCGAAGTCTATTTTGTCTGATATTAGGATATGATGGAGGGAGTGGGCTGCGTGTTTGTCCCAGCCACCCAGCTAGCTTACACCTGAAATAACCACATAGAAACTGTATTAATTAAAACACTTCTTGGCCATTAGCTCTAACTTCTTATTGGCTAACTCTTACATATTTACTTAACCCATCTTCATTAATCTGTGTATTGCTGTGGCCTACCGGGAAATATTTGGCACGTCTGTCTCTGGTGGCTCCATGGTGTCTCTCTGCTTCTGCTTTTCTTTGCAGAATTCAGTTCCGTCTTCTCTGCCTTCTTAAGTTCTGCCCTCTCAACTAGGCCAAGGCAGTTTCTTTATTTATTAACCAATGAAAGCAACACACAAACAGAAGGAACTCCTACACCAAGGATAGCTACACCAGCTTGTTTTTTAGGTCCATTTGACTGAAAAGTCTTTTCTCAACCCATTACTCTGAGGTAATGTCTGTCTTTGAGATTGAGGTGTGTTTCCTGTATGAAACAGAAGGATAGATCCTGTTTCCACATCCATTCTGTTAGCCTGCGTCTTTTTATAGGTTCATTGATATTGAGAGATATTATTGACCAGTGACCATCAGGAGCCCCAGGTTTCAAAGAGGTCAAGACTCATATTATAGTCAGCCCATTACTACAGATTAACCCAGTTTATTGTATACCCATGGTGCCCCTCTTTCCTTTTTAAATTTTTATGGAAGCCTCATATTCGTCAGTATCAGCTGGAATGGATGCATTGCAGTCCTCATATTCATCAGTATCGGCTGGAATGGATGCACTGCAGTCTTTCCAGGTGCATGCAGGTCAGCTTCAGGTCCATCTCATCCTCCTGCCCATTTTCTTGAATCATTTCTGTTTTTCTTCTCTCTTGTTCTTCTTTTCTCTTGTTTTTCTTCTCTCTTGTTTTTTTCTGTCTGTTCAAGGCTGCTGTATAGTCCCCATAAGGCTCTAGCTTTGATCCTATTTTCATATGTAAAAGGTGCAAAGTCTCTTCCTTCAGCTGTCATCTGTGGTTTTCTCTGCCTTCTTCTTGATTGGTTCCATGGCTTCATTATATTGCTTTGCCTTCTTCTCCTGACACAGAAGACCCTCCAGTCACCCACTGTAGCAAATATTCATCTCTGCTCATGGATGGAAGTGGATGACATCTCCTACTACCTCAGCCTCTTGCTCTGAGTTCTTTTGCATGTCCTATATCCTGGAACATATCCATGGGTTTATAAAATATCTTTTCCAAGTATATCCATTTATAAACCTTGGAGAAAAACTGTGTGAGCCAAAGTTCCCTGGAAAAGGAACACACTTACCTATGTGGGAGGTACTGCACACTGACTGACTGGTCAGAACTTCCTGATTCTGTAGGATTGAAATGTTGTAACTCAAGAGCCAAAATTATCTTACATCATCATTAGTTCCTTTAATAGCAATTTATCAGCCACTTCTGTATCTGATCTAAAATCTTTGACTCTCAGGTAAAACCTTTGTAATGTATAAACTTATGAGACCATTGGCTCCCACCAACTCAAAGGTAAGAATCTCATTAGCTAGCATCTGAACCTATAGCCAAGATTTCCCCACTGATCTACAAATCTGTGATCTCTACCAATGTATTTAGTAAGTGTGTTCAATTATGAAGGATTTTTTGTTCTGTGACTATAAAAAGTACATGTAACTACTTTCCACAATGGAACATGTTATTTGTGGCAAGGTGATTCTATATTTCCTTGACCATGATCACTCATATTTGGTTCAGAATAAATTCTTTCATTCCATTTTTGTAGTGAGAACTATGTTGTATGACAGCAGCTACATTGATGGGAAGCTTTATACATAAGTACTTAAAGATATGTCAGTTATGGCTTCAATTTTGGATATTTAGCAGGCTATAAAGATTCTTCCTTGGAAAGTATATCCCTTCAGCAATTTTTATTGATTTTTATTGAACTCTACATGTTTCTCTGCTCTCCTCCCTGCCTCTCCCCTCCCCCATTCAGCACTCCCCCAAGATCCCCATCCTCCAAATTTACTCAGGAGATCTTGTCTTTTTCTACTTCCAATTTTGATTAGATCTATGTAAGTCTCTCTTAGTGTTCTCATTATTATCTAAGTTCTCTGGGATTGTGGTTTGTAGACTGGCTTTCTTTGCTCTATGTTTAAAAATCACCTATGAGTGAGTACATGTGATAATTGTCTTTCTGTGTCTGGGTTACGTCACTCAAAATAATGTTTTATAGCTCTATCCATTTTCCTGAAAAATTCAAGATGTTGTTACTTTTTCTGTTGTATAGTACTCCATTGTGTAAATGTACCACATTTTCCTTATCTATTCTTCAGTCTTTAGGTTGTTTGCAGGTTTGGACTATGACAAACAAAGCTGCTATGAACATAGTTCAGCACATGTCCTTGTGGCATGATTGAGCATCCTTTGAATATATACACAAAAGTGGTATTACTGGGTCTTGAGGAAAGTTGTTTCCCTATTTTCTGAGAAATTCCCACAGTGACTTCCAAAGGGGTTGTACCAGCTTGCATTCCCACCAGCAATGCAGAAGTGTTCCCTTTTCCCCACAACCTCTCCAGCATAAGTTGTCATTAGTGTTTTTGATCTTGGCTGTTCTTATAGGTGTAAGATGGAATCTCAGAGTTGTTTTGACTTGCATTTCTCTGATGACTAAGGATGGTGAACATTTCCTTAAATGTCTTTCAGCTATTTTAGATTCCTCTGTTGAGAGTTCTCTGTTTAGGTCTGTTCTCCATTTTTTATGTGTTCTTTTGGTGTCAAATTTCTTGAGTTCTTTGTATATTTTTGGAGATCAGACCTCTGTCTGATGTGGAGTTAGTGAAGATCTTTCCCCATTCAGTAGGCTGTCATTTGTCTTGACCATGTCCTTTGCTTTACAGAAGCTTTTCAGTTTCAGGGGGTTCCATTTTTTAATTGTTTCTCTTAGTGTCTGTGCTGCTGAAGTTATATTTAGGAAGTGGTCACCTGTGCCAATGCGTTCAAGTGTATTTCCCACTTTCTCTTCTATAAGGTTCAATGTGGCTGGTTGTATGTTGAGGTCTTTGATACATTTAGACTTGAGTTTTGTGCATGGTGATAGACATGGGTCTAATTTCATTCTTCTACATGTTGATATCCAGTTATGCCAGCACCACTTGTTAAATGTGCTTTTTTTTCCGTTTGATATTTTTTGCTTCTTTGTCAAAAATCAGGTGTTAGAAGATGTGTGGATTGATATCCAGGTCTTCTATTCAGTTCCATTGGTCCTCTGTCTGTTTTTATGCCAATACCAGGCTGTTTTCAGTATTGAAGCTCAGTAGTAGAGTTTGAAGTCAGGGATTGTGATGCCTCCTGAAGTTCTTTTGTTGTACAGGATTGTTTTGACTATCAGGTTTTTTGCTTTTCCATATGAAGTTGAGTACTTTTTTTTTTGAGGTCTCTGAGGAATTTTGCTGGGCATTACATTGAATCTGTAAATTGATTTTGATAAGATTGCCATTTTTACTATGTTAATTCTGCCTACCCAAGGGCATGGGAGATCTTTCCACTTTCTGGTATCTTCTTCAATTTCTTTCTTCAAAGATTTAAAGTTCTTGTCATACAAGTCTTCCACTTGTTTGGTTAGAGTTACTTCAAGATATTTTATGCTGTCTGTGGCTCTTGTGAAGGGTGATATTTCTCTGATTTCTTCTCAGTCCATTTATCATCTGTGTACAGGAGGCCTACTGGATTTTTTTAAGTTAATCTGTATCCTGCTACATTACTGAAAGTGTTTATGAGTTGTAGAAGTTCCTTGGTAAAATTTTTGGGATTGTTTATGAAAACTATTATATCATCATCAAACAGTGAGTGTTTGACCGTTTCTCTTCCAAACTGTATCCCCTTGATCTCCTTTTGGCGTCTTATTGCTCTAGCTAGGACCTCAAGAACTATATTGAATAGAAATGGAGAGAGTGGACAACCTTGTGCTTTTCCTGATTTCACTGGAATTGCTGGGAGTTTCTCACCATTTAGTTTGATGTTGGCTGTTGGCTTGCTGTATATTGCCTTTGTTATGTTTAAGTATGTTCCTCGTATTCCTGCTCTCTCCAAGACCTTTATCATGAAGAGATGTTGTATTTTGTCAAAAGCTTTTTCAGCATCTAATGAGATGATCATGTGGTTTTGATTTTTCAGCTTGTTTATATGGTGGATTATGTTGACAGATTTTCATATGTTGAACCATCCCTGCATCTGTGGGATGAAGCTGACGCGATCATGGTGGATGATGGTTCTGATGTGTTCTTGTATTGATTTGCCAGTATTTTATTTAGTATTTTTGCATCAATGTTCATGAGTGAGATTGTTCTGCAATTCTATTTCTTAGTAATGTCTTTCTGTGGTTTGGGTATCAGGGTAATTGTAGCCTCAGAAAAAGAGTTTGGCAATGTTCCTTCTGTTTCTATTGTGTGGAATAATTTGAGGAGTTTTGGTATTATTTCTTCTTTGAAAGTCTTGTAGAATTCTGAGCTGAAACCATCTGGTCCTGGGCTTTTTTAGTTCAGAGGCTTTTGATAACTGTTTCTATTTCTTCAGCAGTTATAGGTCTGTTTAATTTGCTTATCTGGTCTTGATTTAATTTTGGTAAGTGATATTTATCCAGAAAGTTGTCCATTTCCTTTAAGTTTTTCAATTTTGTGGAGTACAGGTTTTTGAAATGTGACCTGATAATTCTCTGTATTTCCTCTGTGTCTTTTGTTATGTCCCCCTTTTCATTTCTGATTTTGTTAATTTGGAAATTCTCTCTCTGCCTTTTGTTTAGTTTGGATAAAGGTTTGTCTATTTTGCTGATTTTTCTCAAAGAACCAACTCTTTGTATCTTTGATTCTTTGTATTGTTTTCTTTGTTTCTATTTTGTTGATTTCAGCTCTCAATTTGATTATTTCCTGCCATCTAATTTTCTTAGGTGAGTTTGCTTCTTTTTATTCTAAAGTTTTCAAATGTTCTCTTAATTCATTAGTGTGGGATTTTTTTCAGCTTCTTTATGTAGGTGTTTAGTGCTATAAACTTTCCTCTTCACACTGCTTTCATTGTGTCCCCTAAATATGGGTATATTGTGTGGTCATTTTCATTTAATTTTAGGAAGTCTTTAATTTCTTCCCTTATTGGTTCTTTGACCCATTGATGATTCAGGGGAGCACTGTTTAATTTCCATGTGTATGTGGGTTTTCTGGAATTACTATTGCTGTTGAATTCAAGTTTTAAACCCTGGTGATCTGATAAGGTACATTGGGTTGTTCCAATTTTTTTGTATTTGTTGAGGTTTGTTTTGTTCTATGACAGCAGCTACATTGATGGGAAGCTTTATAATAAGTACTTAAAGATATGTCAGGTATGGCTTCAATTTTGGATATTTAGCAGAGTATAAAATTTCTTCCTTTTTTTGTATTTGTTGAGGTTTGTTTTGTTACCGAGTATGTGGTGAATTTTTGAGAAGATTCCATGAGTTGCTGAGAAGAAGGTATATTCTTTTCTGTTTGGATGGAATATTCTATAGATGCCTGTTAAGTCCATTTGAGTAATAACATCTGTTAGTTCTCTTATTTTTCTGTTCATTTTTGTCTGACTGACATGTCCATAGGTGAAAGGGGAGTGTTGAAGTCTCCCACTATTAGTGTGTAGGGTTTAATGTATGATTTAAGCTTTAGAAGTGTTTATTTTACATATAAGGGTGCCCTTTTATTTGGGGCATAGATGTTCAGTATTGAAATTTTCTCTTGATGGATTTTTCCTGTGACTAATATGAAATGACCTTCTCTGTCTCTTTTGACTGATTTTAGTTTGAAATCTATTTCGTTAATATTAGGATAGCTACACCAGCTTGTTTCTTAGGTCCATTTGAATGGTATATTTTTTACCAACCCTTTACTCTGAGATGATGTCTGTCTTTGAGGTTGAGATGTGTTTCTTGTATGCAGAAGAAGGATGGATTCTGTTTTTGTATCCAAACTGTTAGCCTGTGCCTTTTTATAAGTGAGTTGAGTCCATTTACATTAAGGGATATTAATGACCAGTGATTGCTGTCTCCTGTTAATTTAGTTTTCAGCTTTGGTTATGTTAATTTATGTGTTTTCCCTTCTTTTGGATTTATTCCTATGAGACCATCAATTGTCTGTTTTTGTTGGTGTAGCCTACTTCTTTGGGTTGGAGTTTTCCTTCTAGTATTTTGTGTAGTGCTGGGCTTGTGCTTAGGTATTGGTAGAATCTAGATTTGGCATGGAATATCTTGTCAAATGCTTTTTCAGCATCTAATGAAATGATTTTTTAATGTGTTCTTAGATTCGGTTTGCCAGTATTTTATTAAGGATTTTTGCATCAATGTTCATAAGTGAGATTGGTTTATAATTCTCTTTCTTGGTTGTGTCTTTGTGTGGTTTTGGTATCAGGGTAATTGTAGCTTCATAAAAAGAGTTTGGCAATGACCCTTCTGTTTCTATTATGTCAAACACATTAAGAAGTATAGGTATTAGCATTTCTTGGAAGTTCTCATAGAATTCTGCATTAAAACCATCTGGTCCTGGGCTTTTTTTAGTTGGGAGGTTTTTGATAACAGCTTCTATTTCCTAGCAACTTATAGGTCTATTTAAATTGTTCACCTGGTCTTGATTTAATTTTGGTATGTGGTATTTATGTAAAAAGCTGTACATTTTCCAATTTTGTGGCATACAGGCTTTTGTAGTAAGATCTAATGATTCTCTGAATTTCCTCAGTGTCTGTTGTTTTGTCCCCCTTTTCATTTCTGATCTTGTTAATGTGAGTGTTCTCTGTCTGTCTTTGGATTACTTTGGATAAGTGTTTGTTGATCTTGTTGATTTTCTCAAGGAAGCAGCTCTTCGTTTCATTGATTCTTTGAATTATTTTCTGTGTCTCTATTTTGTTGATTTCAGCCCTCAGCTTGATTATTTCCTGTCTTCTACTCCTCCTGGGTGAGTCTACTTCTTTTTCTAGAGCTTTCAGGTCTGCTGTTAAGTCACTAATGTGTGCTTTCTCCATTTTTTTTAATGTGGGACTAAGTGCTATGAACTTTGCTCTTAGCACTGCTTTCATAGTGTCCCATAGGATATGTTGTGTCTTTATTTTTGTTGAATTCAAGGAAGACTTTAATTTCTTTCTTTATTTCTTCCTTGACCCAGGAGTGGTTCAGTAGTTGACTGTTCATTTTCCATGAGTTTGTATGGTTTTTGGGGGTGGAATTGTTGTTAGATTCTAACTTTACTCCATGGTAATCTGATAAGACACAGGTGATTACTCCAATTTTTTTGTATCTGTGGATATTTGCTTTGTTACCGAGTATGTGGCATACCAGCTAGAGTTCCCAGCATTTGTCTCAGGAGGCAGATCCATGGTTTCTCTCTGACTTCGCCCTTCTCCTCCCATGCTATAGGCCATACAGTTCTTTATTCATTAACCAATAAAAGCAACACTGAGACAGAAGGACCTCCCACAGCATCACCCATCATCCTTTCAGTCAGCTGACTACTCAGCTTGCAAGATAGGTTGGTAACAGTGTTCTGTTAAAGTGACTGCCACTCTGCAAAGGGGTTCAGCCAGCCTGCATTTTCCTGTCACCACTATTGGTTGGAGACAGTACTATATTTCCATCCTTCTGTGGATCCCACAGCTGCCCTAAAGGTGCATACCTTATAGGAGGTTTACCATAGCCATGCATGTTGGAATGTGTCCTTGCAGTGTTAAACAATTTCCACAGCTCTTTATGGTAGATCCGTGTTGTGGGTCAAGGTCTTTTGTGTGTCTAAGGATATCTTTAGCCCTAAGTAGGTTGCCTCTGGGGGGTCACTCCCTTCCAATGGATGAGGAATCAGGGTTCATCAAGTCTAACAGCTTATTGGAGATCTCTGTGTTAGACAGAAGAACAGGGTCTCTACACCTGCATCCTGGGGTTCAATACCATTCCTAGTCCCTCTTGGCACATACTCCAAATCACTGCCCTTCTTCAGGCCAAAGAATGCATCCAGGGTCTTGTGGTTGATAATCACCAGAATTCCTCTAACCCAGAAGTCCTCCCTTTGGAGTTGGTCATCACCAAAAAGTTGTTTTGTAGGAATCAAGATCCAGCTGGCCCTCTTCTTGAGGTCACTTGCTCTCGTTCCTCCAGCTCATTCCTGGATGACCTTAACAAAAAACCTCTCCTCGCTCAACTCCATCTCTCAATTTTCAAAATTTATTTTATGTGTGTGTGTGTGTGTTTGTGTGTGAGTGTGTGTTTGTGTGTGAGCATGAGTGTGCATACCAGTTTTGTGTAAAAGAACATGATAGCTGGAAAGAAAGAATGAATCTTCTGAACTGGAGATACAGACAGTTATGAGCCACTACATCTATAGTAGGAACCAGACTGAGGTCCTCTGCAGGAGCGTCAAGGACTCTCAATCACTCGGCCTTCTCTCTAACCCCCTTCCAGTCTTTCATTTTAAAAGATTTAATCTGAAGGATGGTGTACTAATTAGGTGAGATAATGTTCATGGACTACAGCAAGAGAGTAGTAAATGCTAGCTCCCTCTCTCTCCTTGAGCATAGCAAGGACCCAAGAGATTTCTCCATACTCTCTCAGAGTCACTTGCATTTTCTTGAAGGTGGAAGGACAATTCTGAGCCATAGAGACATTTCTGTATCATTTTAAGTATCCAACTAGTTTTCCCATGAAGCTGGCTATGCCCTACTAGCTCTCTCCACCAGAAGAGCCATGAGCTAAGAATATGAACAGTCCACAGCTCCCTTCTTTGTAAGATTATTAGCCCAAATTACTACACAATCAGAAGAGATCATAGGGTCCAGGGATCTAGGGCAGGATGACTGATGGGCACTGTACTCTGTAAGTCATGGAGGAAGTCTCCTTTGAGATGGTCAATCCCACCTCTAACTGAGGAATTTATGTTGCACACAGGGAAAGACATGTCCCTATTGTGTCTAGAGTCTGACCCTCAGGCACCAAAGACACAGCTACTCTTGTGTTTATGTGGTTCAGGTACATAACAAAGTCAATTTTCTTGACTGATACCTTTGATTTTCTTTCCATTCTGGGAATCTGTTCTCCTTGATTCTTATACAATATATATGTCACTGGATTCTCCCTGAGGCAGGTCCTTCTTTTCTTGTTCTTCCTTCTTGATAATTTCCAGTAATATGCCAGAATTCACAGTATTGGATGGCTTTCTTGACACAAAACAAAGTGAATATTTGGCATTGCTTTGTTTGTGTCCCAGCATCTGCTCTATATCAGAAGAATGTAGAATCTTTGTATTTTCACACGGTATGAGGGATGTTGGTGTGGATAAAGGGGCAGTAAACAATGATGCCTAGATATGGTTCTGTTCAGAGTCTCTGCTGGACAAATGCAATCTGGGGAGACTGGACTTTTGACTTCTGAATAAAAAAGATGACTAGTTGCTGATCCCAGCTGATCTAGCCAAATTTCTACCTAGGTCACAGCCTTTGAGCAATGCCATGAGCCAGGTCAGGCAGTGATCAAAGGGGGAGAAGAATAATAAGCATTCCATATCTGCCTAAAACTTTCATTGTTCAGCAGAGTCACCAAGGAAGAAATACTTCCCTGAGGAGTTTTAGGCTTGGATGCTGATCTGGCTGCTGGTGGACACACATGGTGGCATTTATTCTTCCTCCCTGCATCCTTGGAGCTAAGTACTTGTGAAAAGTCAGCCATCACTGCTCTTTTAAAAGTTCATTTTTCAAGAGAAAGCACCCCAGTGTGAACCTGCCCCAGAAGCACACTGGGTCTCTAACCACCCACCAGCCACCAATCTCTAACCCATGAACACACATGACCACTTCTTTTCTGCAGTAAACCAGGCTCACCTCTCAGAAATATCAAAATCTCTTAGGAAAGATGCAGAGAGCAAACATATCTGGCTCAATCAACATTTTCATCAATAGTTGAGGAGCCACATAAACCATGTGTCTGTTTCCAAGAGGGAAAAATTTACTGCATCAAGAAGTGTGGGAATATGGAGACAGGAATCTCTTCCGTTCTCATCTACTGGCTCAAAACTTTTCCTTAGGTGGCCATGTGCTGAATCATCTGTCCAAACGGCGTCTACAATTGTGGAAAATGCAAACAGATGATATCTGTGATTCTCTAGAGTTAGGAACTAATGATTAGGTAGGCTGTACAACCCTATAATTAAATCCATATAACACAGTGCTCTAAGTGCCCAAGTTTATTACCATGACAAGGTCACCTGATATCACTATGAGGAATTAAATCACGCCATTTGGAGGGGCCACAGTACAAGTGATTCTGTGGCAATTTTATGGAGAGCAATCAGACTTATGAGACCTTTATCAGAAACAGAATGTAACAGCAGTTGCCAGGATCAATACAGTTGTAGTTTCCAGGATACAGTGAAGTTTGCAAACTACACAGGCTACAGAAGAACAATGTCTAAGACCAATGGTCCTCTCAGGCTTCTATGCTTCCTTGACTTCTGAGGGAACATACAGAGAAACACAAAGTAGCCTGAGGTGGTGCCTTGGTCTCTCAGGTACTGGAAGGCACATGGTGTGCCAGGAGCCATGGACTCTAGCAGGAAAACCTATGATGCTACTTAAGGAAGCTAGGCCAGGCCAACTCCATGGTTCCCTGCACAACAAAGCACATTGGTGATGTGAGTAGCCTGGGGAGGAGCTGGCAGATAAGGGAGATGTGGTAATAGGCAGAGGTGATGAGCATGGGGGGGGCATAAGATCCACACAGGATGGGAGTGACCAAGGCACAAAACCAGTATGAGGACTTGGAATTGGGTAGTCATCAGGACTAGACAAACCAGATTGCAGACTGTAGGAGCCATGTCTTTCAGAGTGCTGCATTTGCTCACCAAGAAAAGCCATGAGAGTTAAGGTGGTTGCATGGTCAAGAACAAGGGATTGGACTTAGTGAAGCGCTTGCCACTTTTCTAAGTTACTTGCATACTGCTGTGATAAGACACCATGATCAATGCAATTCTAGAAGAAAGAGTGTATTTGGGTGCACAGCTTCAGAGCGTGAGTTTATGGGCATCATGTTGGAGAGTATGGCAGCAGGCAGGCTGACGTCGTGCTGGAGCCACAGCTGAGAGCTCCCATCTGATCCACAAACATGATACAGAGAGAGCAAACAGGATGGTAAGCAGCAAAGCCCACCCAACGTCACACCTCCTCCAAGGCCACACTTGCTAGTCCTTCCCAGTTAAGTTCCACCAATTGAGGACCGAGTATTAAAATAATTAAAATGAGCCTCTAAGGACATTCTCATTCAATCCACTGCAGGGTTCCAAGGGTACAAGTATTCATCCTTTAGTTTATTTGCCTGACCTTGGTGGCCAAGGATATAATGCAAAATTCTCATAGTTTCTAACTTGGATGGTGAAAATACCCATCATTGCTATTGATGTCATTCAGCAGAAATTTAAAAAAAAATTCTAGCTTTTAATTAGTTTTGTTTGATTTTTGCTAAGAAGAAAACCCTGTTGCTTTGATTTTTAGTGTATTGAAGTCACCAACTTATTTTCCTAAAACAAACAAAACGACTCAACCTCCTTAAATCTGAAAACATTTGTTGTTCCTTTTTGTCACTGTGGATAAATTGTGTTCAATAAAATTTTCAGTATCATCTGGAGTTTTCCTCAGAAAGGAATAGAGCAGAAGTTCCATGCTTGCACTATACAGGCTGAAGGCCCAGAAAGTTGTTCACTGCATGTAAAGTCAGCTCTTTAAAAAAGATGATTTATATAAGATAGTGGCAGCTCTAACAGGGATCAGATTGCAGGCTGAGGGACAGAGTTTGAATACAGCACAGATACCTCCCACCCTCTGCATTGGCACACTGCTTCCAAATCTGTGTTTCTAGCCAAGGTAAGATGACATTTTCCATGTCTGAGAAGGAAAAAATTGAGGTCAATTGTAATTTTCCAGCAGGAAACCCCTCTGCTTGGCCAGAAAAGTTCAACATTCCTTCATAGAGAGCCCACCCCTATGGGTTTGAGAGAGGTGCCCCATGACTGTTGGAGATGATTCCTGCCATAGACTATATTAGCATCCTCTGATTCATAGTCAGCGCCTCCAGAGCACTGGCCCAAAGGACATGGGGCCTTCGGGAGCTGAGCACGTTTAGGTGAGATCAGCACTGTGAAGTCCTGGCAAAGGAAGTAGTATCCCCATAAGAGTAGGAAGAGACAGCTGGGCATGATGACACAAGCATTTAGTCCCAGTACTCTGGAGGCAGAGGCAGGTGGATCTCTGAGTTCAAGGCCAGCCTTGTCACAGAATGAGTTCTAGGATAGTCAGGGTTGTATAGAGAGACCCTGACTTAAAAAACTAGAGTGGGAAGAAACATTAAAATTATCTCTGCTATGCAAGACACAGAAAGGTAGGGAGAGAGGGTCCTCCATAAGCAGCTGATTCCCTGCTTGGGAACTTCAACTTCAGAACTGTGGGATGGGACATCTGTGAATTAGGACAGTCATGTGTTTTCCCACTATAGCTGAGCAATTGGAGAAGCCTCCTAAGTTACCCGCTTCTTTGATTTCTTGGTTCTGAGACTGGTCATGACAAGGCCACATGGAACAGCCTCCCTAGGTCTTCCCTCAACTGCAGTTGTCCCTCCACACACTACACTGTTACCCACCAAGCTATCTTGGATGTCCTGTCTCTACTCATTGACTTCCTGGAGTAGGAACATCCCCATGTGAGACCTCACTGGCCCTATCCACTGGCTTTAGGTAAAACTCCTTGACCCAGCCAGTCATGGAAGGTCAGTTGTGCTTACACTGCTCTTTAAGAGAAAGTCATTGATCTCTGAGGGACGTGTCCCTGGCTGTGCTCTTTGACCTAGAGACGAGGCTTAAAATGTAAGCAAGGAGCTTGCAGCAAGGCTCTTATTCTTATTTATTTATTTATTAGATTTTTTTTTAAAAAAAATACCAATCCAAATTCCCATTCCCTCCCGTCCTCCCATTCCCTCCTCACACCCTCCCATCCCACCCTCCTCTAATCCTAAGAGAGAGTAAGGCACTTTGCTTTGTGGAAAGTCCAAGGCCTTCTCTACTACATCTAGGCTGAGCATGGTATACATCCAAAGAGAATAGGATCCCAAAATCTAGTACATGCAGTAGAGATAAATTCCAGTGCCACTGCCCGTGGCCCCTCAGTCTGCCCCAGCCATTCAACTGTCAACCACATTAGAGGGACTAGTTTTTTCCTATGCTTGTTTCTTCCCAGTCCAGATGGATTTGGTGAGCTCCCATTAGCTCAGGAAAGTTGTTTCAGTGGATGAACACTTCATGGTCTTGACCACTTTGTTCAAATTCTCATTCCTTCTACTCTTCAACTGGACTTTGGGCACTCAGTCCAGTGCTTCAATGTTGGTCTCTGTCTCTGTTTCCATCTGTTGTTGGACAAAGGTTCTATGATGATATTTAAGATAATCATCAGTCTTACTACAGGGCAAAGCCAATTAAGGCACCCTCTACTCTATTCCTTAGTGTCTTAGCTAGGGTCATCCTTGTGGATTCCTGGGAATTTTTCTAGAGCCAGGTTTCTTGCTAACCCCATAATGGCTCCCTCAATCAAGATATCTCTTTCCTTGATCTCATATCTGTCCTTCCTCCATCTCGACTATTCCATCACCTCCAGTTCTCCTCAACCATTCCTTCTCCTCTCCTCTTCCCCTCCCCTTCTTTCTACTCCCAGCCCACATGCTTACAATTTTGTCAGGTGATCTTGTTTGTTTCCAATTTCCAGGTGGGTCTATATATGTTTTACTTTGGGTTCATCTTATTACTTAGCTTCTCTAGGATCATGACCTATAGGCTCAATGTCCTTTGTTTATATCTAGTATCCACTTATGAGTTAGTATATACCATATTCATTTTTGGGGGTCTGGGTTACCTCACACAGGATAGTGTTTTATAATTCTATCCATTTGTATGCAAAATTCAAGATATCATTGTTTTTTACCGCTGAGGAGTACTCTAATGTGTAAATGTGCCACACTTTCTTTATCCATTCTTCAGTTGAGGGGCATCTAGGTTGTTTCCAGGTTCTGGCTATTACAAATAATGCTGCTATGAACATAGTTGAACAAGTGCCTTTGTAGTATGATTGAGCATCTTTTGGGTATATGCCCAAGAGTGGTATTGCTGGATCCTGAGGTAGGTTGATTCCCAATTTTCTGAGAAATCTCCATAGTGATTTCCAAAGTGGTTGCACTAGTTTGCTTTCCCACTAGCATTGGATGAGTGTTCCCTTACTCCACATCCTCTCCAGCATAGGCTATCATTGGTGTTTTTGATCTTAGCCATTCTGACAGGTGTAAGATGCTATCTCAGAGATGTTTTGATTTTCATTTCCCTGATAGCTAAGGAATTTGAACATTTCCTTAAGTATCTTTTTGCCATTTGAAATTCTTCTTTTTGGGAATTTTCTGTTTAGTTCAGTACCCCATTTTTAAATTGTATTATTTAGAATATTAATGTCTAATTTCTTGAGTTCTTTATTTATTTTGGAGATCACTCTTCTGTTTGATGTGGAATTGGTTAAGATCTTTTACATTAAGTAGGCTGCCTCTTTGTCTTACTGACTGTGTCCTTTGCTTTACAAAAGCTTCTCAATTTCAGGAGATCTCATTTATTTATTGTTGGTTGTAAAGTCTGTGCTACTGGGGTTATATTTAGGAAGTGGTCGCCTGTACCCAGTCATTAAAGGCTACTTCCCACTTTCTCTTCTATCAGGTTCAGTGTGGTCAGATTTATATTGAGGTCTTTTATCCATTGGGATAAAAGTTTTGTGCATGGTGATAGATATGGATCTATATTTATTCTTCTACGTGTTGACACCCAGTTATGGCAGCACCATTTGTTGAAGATGCTTTCTTTTTTCCATTGTAGAATTCTAGCTTCTTTGTCAAAAATCAAGTGTTCATAGGTTTGTGGATTAATATCCAGATCTTAATTCAATTCCATTGGTCATTGTCTCTGTTTTTATGCCAATACCAAGCTGTTTTCATTTTGTAGCTCTGTAATAGAGCTTGATGTCAGGGATAGAAATGCCTCTGGAAGTTATTTTATTGTTCAGGATTGTTTTGGTTATCCTGTGTTTTTGTTTTTCCGTATGAAGTTGATTATTGTTCTTTCAATGTCTGTGAAGTATTGTGTTTGGATTTTGATCAGGATTGCATTGAATTTATAGATTGCTTTTGGTAGAATTGCCATTTTTACTATGTTGATCCTATCCAAGAGCATGGGAGATCTTTCCATTTTCTGGTATTTTCTTTCTTCAAAGACTTAAAGTGTTTGTCAAATAGGTCTTTCTTTTTTTTTTCCCCTTCAAAAAAAAAAAAAAGAATTTACATTTCCTCCCCTTCTCCCAGTCCCCTCCCGCTCCCCCCTTCCCGCTGCTTCCTTAAAAGAGGGCATGGTGCCCAGCCCTGTGGGAAGTCCAAGGCCCTCCCCCCTCCATCCCGTCCTAGGAAGGTGTGCATCTGAATCGACTAGGTTCCCAAAAAGATAATACATGCAGAGGAGATAGGTCTTAGTGTCATTGTTGATGGCTTCTCATTCTGCCCTCATTGGCAGCCACGTTTAGAGAGTCCAGTTTGATCATATGCTCATTCAGTCCCGGTCCAGCTGGATTTGGTGAGCTCCCATTAGATCAGGCACACTGTCTCAGTGGGTGGTCAAGCCCCTCGCAGTCCTAACTTCTTTGATCATCTTCTCCTGCCTTCTGCTCTTCGACTGGACCTTGGGAGCTCAATCCATTGCTCTGGTGTGAATGTGGGTCTCTGTCTCTATCTCCATCCATTGGACGAAATTTCTATGGATGTGATCAAGATATTCATCAGTGTGACTATGGGACAAAAAAAAAGAACAAAAAAAAAACCAAAAAACAAAACAAATAGATCTTTCACTTCCTTGGTTAGTGTTACCCCAAGATATTTTATGTTATTTGTGGCTATTGTGAAAGGTGATGTTTCTCTGATTTCCCTCTCAGCTTATTTATCCTTTGTGTATAGGAGGGCTACTGATTTTTTTTGAGTTGATCTTATATCCTTCCACATCACTGAAGGTACTTATCAGCTGTAGGATCTCTGGTAGAGTTTTGGGGGTCACTTATATACACTATCATATCATCTGCAAATAATGAAAGTTTGACTTCTTCCTTTCCAATTTGAATCCCCTTGATCTCCTTTTGTTGTCTTATTGCTATTGTTATAACTTTAAGAAATATATTGAAGAGATATGGAGAGAGTGCACAGCCTTGTCTTGTTCCTGATTTTAGTGGAATTGCTTTGAATTTTTTTCCATTTAATTTTATGTTAGCTGCCAGCTTGCTGTATGTTGCTTTTATTACATTTAGATATGATCCTTGTATCCCTATTCTCTCCATGACCTTTATTATGAAGGGGTGTTGAATTTTGTCAAATGCTTTTTCACCATCTAATGAAATGATCATATGGTTTTTTCTTTCAGTTTAATTACATGAAAGATTACATTGAAAGATTTTCATATGTTGAACCAGCCCTGCATCTCTGGGATGAAGCCTACTTGATCATTATTGATGATTTTTTTGGTGTGTTCTCGGATTCAGTTTGCCAGTATTTTATTGAGAATTTTTGCATCCATGCTCATGAGTGAGATTGGTCTGTCATTCTCCTTCTTAGTTGAGTCTTTGTGTGGTTTTGGTATCAGGGTAACTGTAGTCTCATAAAAAGAATTTGGGGCCGCTTTGCAGACACCGCTGTCCTCTATCGCCGCTTGCTGCAGACATGGTCAACCCCACCGTGTTCTTCGACATCGCGGCCGATGGCGAGCCCTTGGGCCGCGTCTCCTTCGAGCTATTTGCAGACAAAGTTCCAAAGACAGCAGAAAATTTTCGTGCTCTGAGCACTGGAGAGAAAGGGTTTGGATATAAGGGTTCCTCCTTTCACAGGATTATTCCAGGATTCATGTGCCAGGGTGGTGAC
>PVIU01027136.1:0-20925 GCA_004026605.1 Ondatra zibethicus | reverse complement strand
GGGAATACAGTGTGACAGGTAGGGAAGGGCTGTACACAGGAATACAGTGTGACAGGTAGGGAAGGGCTGTACATGGGAATACAGTGTGACAGGTAGGGAAGGGCTGTACACAGGAATACAGTGTGACAGGTAGGGAAGGCTGTACATGGGAGTACAGTGTGTCAGGTAGGGAAGGGCTGTACACGGGAATACAGTGTGACAAGGAGGGAATGTAGTGATCAACAATTACAGAAGTGTTTAGAAATCTCAGAAACAGAGGAGTTGTATTCTTAAAATTTCTGTGGAAACATTTTTGGATGAATGCAACAGAGGAAACAGCAAGAACAAAGAATTGAAGGACTCCCAACGAACTACTCATTGTGACCAGCAGAAGAGTAGTTGAATCATGGGAAGCTTAGATTTTATATTTCAGTCCCTGAGAGGGTGGAGAGTCAAGATCTTATGGACTCTGAATAAAAGTTTTAAATTGTTTATTTGTTTATTATTGTATGAAGACTGCCTTAAACTCAGGACAGTCGATATATTTGATAAGGTACAAACTAAGCTATAAACTACAGGAAATTATCATATTTGAGAAATAAGTGATGATAATTATTAAAAGCATCTAGGCTGCACAGGCTATACATTGATGATACTTACACTAATAAATATCAAGAAACTGATTTCATAAAAATACACTGCTTTGAGTGTGGTAATAAAGCCAAGCCTGCAATCCCAGTACTTTGGAGGTAGAAGAAGAATCAAAGCAAATACAAGACCACAAAGTTTACATAGAAAGAGGCTGGCTAAAGGAAAAAAAAAAAACCAATCCTTTTTCACTTCATATTTTCCCTGTAAAGCCAGTAGAGAACAGATAAATAGAACTAAATGTACCCACTGATAAGAGGGGAAACTCTGAAAAGTCTAAAGTTTAACTACAGACTGGGAAATACAGGTCACAAGATAATAACACCAATAACATAGCTATCATCTTCGTAGCAGAGAAAAGAAATTCCCCATGTGTCCCAAACCAAACCCCAGGTATGCTGTACTCTTGGACACATGGAAGAATCATTGACTCAGAGCCCTGGAAGGAGGAGCCTGTAAGAAATGTACAGCTATTTTCCTTATTTTTCAGATGCTCAAGTAACTAAGTAACTTGCTAAAGTTATTAATCATTTAATGTTTGCTGAGACCATATGTTTAGGCACGGTGCTAGGCAATACAATAACTAATTTGTGTGATGTTTTCCCCTTATATATAAACCTATTTATTATACCAAAGATCCCATTCTAGCATCTAGAGTTAGCAGTCAAGTCCTCTTGGGGTCGGGGTGGGGGTGGAATAGTCTCTAGTTGTCTCTCTCCAGATCACACAGCAGGTTTTCATGCTGATAAACAAGTTAATGGGCAAAAATGAAATTTCTCCTGAGACGTTTCCCTACATTTCAGTAGAGATAGTGTAGACCTTCTGGATTCCAGGTGCTTCACATAGTCTCCACTTGCTTTTTTATCGGCCTATTCTGGATCCTCAGATGATGTCAAAGGAATGCGATTCTGTGCTCTATCGAGGTACATTAATGTGTAGGTTTTCCCATCTGGCTGTAGAAAGTTCATCGCTAAGATGGCATTCACGGTGGGCTTTTCAAGTGCGATTGTCACTCGGAGTCACACCCACAGATTTGAACAGATAAGCGTGTCTTCAGTTCTAGCTTCGCAGGCTCTCTCCTGTGTCCAACGACTGCTTACTGGGAAACTAACTGACCACTGGCCCCACACAATGGAGTCACATGAATGGGCGACTTGGTTTGTGAGACGAGAACACTGGTTCCTTTTCACACTAGGCATGCTATGGGACTCAAGGACATGTTGCTAAATTCTGTCCACTAGCAGGACTTGGATTCGCTAGAGCATTTAGTTTTGTCTCTTTTAATCAGCTTCTGGGCTCTACTGTCCATTGCCACCTATTCTGAGTTACACTTTCTTCTTTAACTCACACCACATCTTCAATCAAATTGTCTTCTAATCTTTAAATTCTGGGGAAAAAAAACTTCTCTTTTAACCATGGCTTTCAACAGCTGCTGAAATCTATTGCAGGTGACCTAGCCTTTTACCATAGAGGTAGTAATATGATTTCTCAAGAATTAGTTTCATTTTATTTTATGTCTGGCACAGGATCTACTACTAAGTAGAATGATAATAAGGATGATCAAGATATGAGGGTTCTAAAGGGAACTTTATGGCGTGCATGAATTCAGCAGAAGGGGGCCGAAGGCGCTTCACACACCCCTTGCATGCTTATTCCCTGTGTATACTTTCCTTCACGCTCGTAAGCAAGCCCTACCATCTCAAGTGGCTCTACTCCAACTTGCATCAGGTGGGGGGTCTGAGGTGATTATCAAAATGAAAGCAAACCTTTCCCCTCCCTGGCTAAGTCCTTCATTTCTCTGAGGATCTGACAATTACAGTTGACTAGGAACTCAAGACAGGTATGAGGAGTTCTTCTCAGGTGACTATAAACAGTGGGACGCATAGCAGCAATGAGACTACCTTACGGCTGCATACATGCAGCAGTTGAATTGTATGCTCTCCCTGAGAAAAATTAATAGCGATCGTTTTCTTCCCTCATGGTAACACCTTTCTGTGTCTGAAGGGAACATAATTATTTTGCCCGTTAAAACTCAGCCTTTGAAGAGTTGAGCTAAGACTTAAAAATATATTAGTTTTTGACCAAACTTGCTATTAGTAAGATGTGGAACTTAGGGAACCTGCCCTCAATTCTGTTTTCTCAGCATTCAACAGCTTCCCACGAGCATGCTTAGCAAGCTTAGCTTTCATATAAGAGAGGACAAAGCTTATGCAGTCTTTGTTTGCAGTAACAAAGTGTTCTGAGAGTCCAGCTTTGCATTTGAATGTTTATGATCTTCCCATTTATGACTCAAGTGAGTCACAGCACTGCTTTCTGTACAGAATGACACAGAAGCCTGGGCCAGAGCGCTCTGCATGTTTCTCTAAGCCATCTGCTGTTATTGAACTGAAATGCTCATTAACAAACCAGATCAAGGTCCGGAGAGGTGTTTTTATGCTGAATCTCCGGACCTCACATTTTAGCTTTGTGAAAAGCTGGGTATTGTTTCACTATTATTATAATGATTCATTTCTCACATATATTTAATTTTAGTTTCTTATAAAATATAAATTGAGCTCTACTTTATAGAAAGATAAATTAATGTAACATCCTTAAATAAGCTGAAGACCAGAAAAGGGAAATTTTACTTATATATTTGACTATATACATACATATATATATATATAAACAACCAAAACCAGTCTGACCATTCTGTAAAGAAAATTAAAATGAAAAATACACCTATACCCACTACCTGGGTGGTTTAGACTGACCAAATCAAACTGACAATTTAATGAGAGGAACGGTCATACATGGGTATCTTTAGTCACCTGAATAAGAGCTTTACAAAGGTTGCATGGAACCTGTAGTACTAATTGTGGATATTTGAGAGAGGGGTATTTGTTTAAAGTTTTAGAAGGGTCTTATAAATATTTTCAAACATCTGATGGTAAAATTAGCATTCTTGAAGTTAAAAGAAAGATTTTAAATTATTGATTAGGATAACAAGCCAGGCTTTTAAGTGATAGCCAAATATTGATTATGTGTTAAATTGTCCATGATGTTAACATAGGGCAAACCACCAGAGTTATATGACTGGGTTAAACAGCTGACCAAATAGTTGAGTTTTATGGTCCTATTTAATTAGTTGGAAGGCTACTGAATTTTATGGGTTTATATCAAATAGTTGGCTAAATATTTGACCACAGGAAAGTACTTATGCTTTATAATATAATAGATTAGTATGAATAATTCAACTATTTCAATTACTGAAAATTCATTATGTAATTAAGGAGAACTAATTAATAGCCATGCATCTGCAGCTCAATTGTAACGGATGTCACGGTTCCTCCTACAGGCATGGGATTTCTGTAAAAGCACCATTTCTAACCTTTTCTACTCTCTTGTCATGTTAAAACGAGTGCAAATTTGAGTAGGACTTTATTCTGACCTATTCTGTTAAATGGGATTTGTAGAAGATGCTCACTGTAGAAGATGCTGACTTAGTCAGAACTGTTTCAGTGTCTTTACTGTGAGCACCTATGAGGACGTGAGTTCTGAGCATGTGCCGTCATTATACAGCCACCGTCGAATCATCTCAGAGACACCAAGGGCATGCAGGTGCAGAGGTATGTCTAAATCCCTTAATTATTTTTGACATTAAAATATAATAAAAATATTTAGAAGTACGAGTAAACCAAATCTGAAAACTGCCATAATTACCGATGCCATTTACTGCGTGCATTCATATTGTATGAAAAAAGAAAGACAGAAAAGTAATGCAGTCATATAATGTATAACCATGGAGACACTAAAATAAATTCTAGGCTGTGCATGTTGGAGCACACGCACACTATGAGTACTTAGGATGGGGAAGGAAGAGGGTGACAAGTTTGAGGCTAACCTAGGCTACATAATCACTGCAAGGCCAGCTTAATGTGATGTGATGTATCAAGACCCTGTCTCAAAATCAGGGGACCCTGCCTAGAGGGCTGAAGCTCCTAGGTTTTATGCTTAGTTCTGTAAAGCAAACAAATAATCAAAGAACGCCAGATCATCATTATTATTCTGGTAATATTAATCATGACCACATATGCAGCAAATATGTAGCATATGTGGATTGAAATTCTTTGACTTCTAAGAGAGAGTAACAAACCTAAAGCTGGATGCAGCTCCTGGCTAAATAAGCAGCCTCATAGCTAAGCCTGGTGACTCACACTCTTGGAATTGAACACTGAATAGAACTCAACTCTCATATTTTAAGAAAATTGTCATATTTTTTTTCAAATCATACATCTGTTCAAACATTCTTGAAAGCAGTTATGCCAGATTTACACGTTTTCATCTCTCTGTGGAGATAGTTTCCAGACTTTCTGGCTCCTCTGCCCAGTGATTTCAATTCTATAGTTTAATTGTGGAACATTAAAGAGAAAATGACTTTTCTACAATTGACAACTCATTTTACATTTATTTCTAAATCACTTAAGTCTGGGGAAATCACTCCCCAGAAGAAGGGCTTAGATTTGTTTCCTATTTTCCATTGACTTAGCAACTTGAAAATCTGTAAACATCGTTGGTCAGATTGGCAGTTGGAACTTTGCTTTGATAAGAACTCTGAAGATAAGTTGTTCTATCAGCTTGACAGTTGCTGCTCTGGTTTGATAAGAACTCTAGGCTGATTTCCATTAAGTTTGATGATGCATGGGGATGACACGGTACTTTGGCACACAGAGCTTTTCATTTTGATATTCCTGTTTAAAATTCTAGAGTTCTCTATTTTAATATGTAAATTAACTTTTTAGTTTTAAATAGTCTTAGGATGATTTGTGCTATGTCAATACAAATCAATGCTAATGTAATATATTTTAACACCTGGGAAATTGCTGAGGTGAACGTAGAAAGTGCATTATGTTTACATTCCATTTTGAAATGCAGAACTTTATATGTAGTATGAAAGCCTAACATTAGGACTGTTCTACTCAGTATTTGAAAAAAGATGTCTAAACTTTGGAAATTTACTAAATGATTATTATATCTCAATTTTTGTGAATAAACTTTAAAATTCTTCAAACATTTAAGCGAGATGTGATTTATTTTTCTTTCATATCATTTTTCTATAAACAGGAATATAAAAGAAGACCATCTTTATACAATAATTACTTTACAATAAAAAAATACTTTGCATTCTAAAGTATCTAAGAGTCTCAGTGACATAGTGTAAGGATTCACTCTTTATAAACAGGAAGCTGCAGAGTTTTATGACAGCTTCAGCATTTCTTGGTAAGACTTTTGGAGATTCTTTCCCAACAACCATTCCTCCATTCTTTATAAAATATAGAATCACCCAGCGTATCATGTCACAAGCAACAGTTTTGTGTACATTGTACTTCATGCAATGTATTTGCACATTCGGCTAAAGCCGAGCCTTTGCTTCCTCTTGCAAACCACTTTTGGAAGCGTTGGTGGCAGATCCTTATCACATGTAGCCCCTGACTTTTTAACCTTGAGAGTGCATGTAGTGGAAATGGAAACAAAAGGGAAAATGAAGAAGCAAAGATATCACCCGTTGGTAACAAGGAGAAAGAGGAAAGCAGTGTGGCGTGTTATTATGGAAAAGGGGTTGACTCAGGCATGGTGGAGACAGCTGCTTATTTGAATTCCCTCTGAACTTTGCATGTGTAATATAACACTAGTAGCTTGAGACTGGCAGGGTGGAGGTATTTACTCCAGAGAAATCATCAGTAACTACAGATTAGCTCCTATCCTCCGTTTGTCATTCACCCTACTGCACTGGGAAAGCCTTTGCTCAACAGTGTGTCGGGACACTGTTGCCTGTTACCATGGGACAACTGTTGTGAGACAGTAAACAGACGGAAGGCCAAGGCTCTAAGGGGCAGACATCTTCTCATTTGGGATCTAGACGATAAAAAGGAGGAAACCCACTCTACGTAAAGAGCATGCAAAAGTCTTAATGCCTGGAGTGTTAAAAGAGACAACAAGCTTATTCATGAGTGGGCTGTTAAGAGGGTCAGTGTGGAGTGGGGCAGGACAGGACTAACTCCAGGTGGCATTAATCACGAAACTGCTCTGTGATTTAGATGATCTAGGGCTGAGAGAATTCCGTTGGCTTATGTAAGACAGGTAACGTCAAGATGCTTAACTCTGCAAATTCTTAACTTGATCCAAACTTTATCGTAGGTGTTCTAGCTCAGAGATCCACAAGGCGCGCTGCTGCTCTTTCCTGGAGAACCACCAGGGCCACATCGGGCCTGGCTAGCCTCAAAGCCGCATCACTTCCAGTCCATGCCACAGGGATTAGGAGAGAAGGAAGGCGGCAAGACAGAAAGGGGACTGTGTATAAAAGTCCTGGCAAAGCACAGGGAGAAAGAGGGAACAGCTTTGGACTTGGCTCCCAGAGGAAAATTCCAGAAACTGGGGTAAAGTTCATCTGACTCAACAAAACCGAGCAAGGGCTGAGGAGATAACTCTCACTAAGTTTGGCCAGGCAGCGCCGGCTGCATTCTCAGCTGTCCCTTTGCCCTGCTCTCATGTGAGGCCAGTTCATTAATTTATTACAGAAAATTCACTAATTGTAGGCCTGAAATTTGGTACAAATTTGAAAATATTACTTTCATATCACTGGAATATATTCTAATAGCTGTTCTAACTAGCTGCCTCATAATGACCAACCTAGACACTTCACAGCATTTCAAAACGATCGTTACCCTCAAACTGAGTTGAGGATGCTGGATAATGAGCATTTAGTTACTTTTTTTCTCATAATTGGCTATAAATAATTCATATCAACTGTTCTCCAGGTTTGTTTGTTTGTGTCTTTTTAATTCTTTTACATTTCCATTATTGCAGGCATGACTGACCTTGCTTAGCAATGTTTCATTACTAACATATAGTTGGAACCTGGTATTACTAATCATCTATCTCACCCCCAAATCCACATAAAATAATGTTAAGCTTTGTATGAATATGACAAATATTCTGAGCCTCTCTGGGGTGTTTGTGTGAAAGTTGTTAAGAACCAAGAGATGTTATCTAACACTGTATTATGATTTCCATTTCTTAATACAGTGCAAGAGTGATTTGATAGTAGAATTTCAGAGGATTACTTGAAAGGGAATTAAATGCAATAAAATAGGGATGCATTTCCATACCCAAAACGGGCTGATGAAATGTGCCTTGTGGGTTTTCTAAATAGCATCACATTCAAATAATTGTATTTTAATTATTTGCATTTTAAACTAAGGTTGATTTAAGGAATATATCAAACAACTAGAGAAGTAAGAGAGTAAGTGAAATAGTACCCCTGACACTTGTTCCTAAAAGGCTATTTAAATATATTTTCTTAAAAAAAAAACCCTCAAAGTAAAATGTCATTTTTAAGTATTAGAAACAGAATCTGGATAGCACCTGACTGAAAAACGCAGCTCAGAAGGAAGGATAGGTTTAGAGTGTGCTGAAGGAGCGCAGGAAGGAAGGTGGTGATGTCAGGAAGGGAGGTCCATCCAGCTAACTCAAAGTCCTGCACTTGACTGCGGGCTACAGAGTCCTCCAGGAAGAAATACTGAGCTGGAGGTTTGCTCCACCCACACGTAGAAGACAGGTTTGTACATACCGGAAGTTCAAGTCTTTAAAGGAGAATTGAGTTTCAATGATGCCAGTCGTTTTCACGCGGGAATGCAGAACATCTTGCTCATTCGGCACGTACCCAGGGGCTGTGATGCGGTCTAAGTCATTAAGGTAGCTAACGGAAACAAAATAAAACAGAATGCGCTCATATTTCTGACTTTACTTTGGAATACACTACAATTCAGCCCAAGGGTATTTTAAGAGTTTAAAGTATATGGGAAAGCAAACTCCCTTTGTTGCTTTTCAAGCTGCTGATCAGAAGGGCGGGAACTGGCAGCTGGCACACCACAGTGGCAGAGTGCAGCTCACAACTACCGCCTGGAAAGCTCTTCTCGACGAACTCCTCAGCACTACCTTAGTCCGTAAAACAGATTTGCTATCGTGTAGGTAGATGAACGGAAGGCTGTTTCTCCACGCAGGGCTGTTTGAATGCATTTATACGTGTTAGGATGTCTTGGAATGCTTGCAACCAGTTACTACCTGTTCCTCAAAGTTCCTGTTGTGGGGATGATTTAATTTGAATTGTTTCCTTGTTATGAATCGTTTGGGTATTTTTGCATGGATTACTTAGTTTCGAACGCAGTCATTTCCATTAAGGGTCATGATGAAATCCATAAGGCTCAATGAAAGATCCCAGGTAGTTCATGAGGGTCCACACTGAACCAAACATGGTCCATCAGTGCATGATGAAGTCCCTAACTCTTCCGGAATTCCTGTTCTTAATAGTGTGAACAATTTCCTTGTCCTTTCCTTTTGCTTACTTGCTTTTGGTTGTATTTATTACAATATCTGAAGCTCAGTAATGGAGAGGTGTAAACTTGATCAAACTCCATGTGCCAAGTCTGTTTTAGGATGAAAAGTGCTCCTAGCATTTCCAACCTTGCAAGAAATATCTACAAAGTAAAATTGTATTTTCTTTCATTTCTACCATTGTATTTGACACAATGGAATAAAAAGCATAGCAATATGGCTATTTCTGTGGTAAATTAAAATACAAAAGGTAATAACATACTAATTTTATGGTAAATTTGAACATTACATAAAGTCATGCCAACAAACACATTTAAAAAATGATAAACGTGTGGTTTCCTGCCATAGACACAGAACTTTGCGAGTAAAGTCTTTCCAAACAAGTATACCCAAAGGGATTTTGTTCAACAGGGAAAGTAAAATTGTGCCTATGAAATACTAAAATGTGTAAATGTATCATTATTTATGCTAATAAAGACTGCTTGGCTGTAAATGGGTGATGAATTGAGATATAAAGAAATCAAAGAAGTATTGGAGGATTTTATAGTTTTTAATTTTTTATTTACTATTACTTGAAACACGGAATTTCCTATTAATGAGCTCGGGTCTGTGATAGGTGTATTATGTATCATTCATTTCATACCCAGTTAAAATAGTAAAAATTATACACTAATAAAATAGAAATAAAATTCATTTAATGAAAGCTTCAGTAAAGATACAATTTAAAGAATAGTCTTTGCATTTGTAAATTATTTCAGGCAAAAAAGAGGCATTAGCAAACTGATTTTCATCTAAAGTATTGATTTTAATAAGCAAATGTGGGATTTGGATGTCAAACCCTGTAGTTTATAAACCAAACAGAGGTTTTTAGACCTCACGACTGAAATCACTTAAAATGTCTTGATGATTTACTTCTAATCCTGAAAAGACAGTGTTTTCCCTGTTGAGGCTATGTTTGCTCTTAACTCTTGTGGAATTTAAATAGCACACTAGATGGCTCCAATCAGTAAACCATGGATCCCTAGTTAGCTAAGGCTTCCCTCTTTTCTTTATTTAGATCTTTGGGATTGACTGGCCAAACACAACACTCCAGCTCTTTCCTCAATAGCTTTGCTCTTCTCATAGTTTCCAGGATAACTCGAGACGCACTTGATATAAGGAAGTTTTAGGTCATGGTAACAATTACATTACAAGCAGTTTAATGTCCTCCTAAGTTCTTTATTAATATTAAATACTTACTTGCCAATATTTTCTGTGATTGAATCCAACAGGATGTCATAATGTGCTAAAGTCTGGAAACATCAACTACTGACTTTCAAAATTTTCTGTCTTGCTCAATAACCTAGTGAGCTAATGCATATATCACCAATCAAAAGTTATTCTAGGAGACGATTTCAGTAACATGGAAATAGATGTTTCAGATTAATATAGCCTCAAACGTCGCTATGCACAACATCTGTCTGCATTAGTGCTAAGCACCATACATCATGGGTAATTCTTTTTAATTAAGAGAAGATACGTGTAGAGTTGTTTCTTCTCTGGCAAAATACTTCATGTCTTTTCAGTTGTCTCTCAGTTTTTTGTAATAAAGTGCAAAACCATTTTTCCTTGCTTGTGGTTATGTGCCTATGCACCCAGTTATAGACTTGTGTGTCATCTACAATCCCAAGAAAGTCACTTACTAAGCAGCAGAGTCATTGAGCTGGTATTCAGAAGCCCTTTCAAAGCAAGCTTGGATTCCTGGGTCTCCCCAAAGTCGTTTAATCACTTCAGCCAGCTGGGGTGTCATGTCTCCATCTTCCAGCGTATTTGCCATTGCATGCAGTTGTTGCTTGTCTTCCTGAAGAAATAGTTTGATGGGAAGAAGACCAGCAAGTTATTTAGGCTCAATATTGTTTTAAATGGAGCATTTAAAAGGCTTTTTATTATCTACTTTTCTTGCTAAAAATTTCACTGACCATTTCTTCCAAAATTTATTAAGAGTAAAAAACTAGAATCCATTATAGTAACAGGCTGATATCTGAAAAAAAATGCTTTTTGAAAAAATTATAACATACTATATGGAGAAGTCTGAATACTTTGGTATATATCATTGACATCCGAGTATTTTGTCAAAAAGACTAACAGTGCTTTCATGTAGTCCATAGCGGCTTGGGTCAAATGTCAGAGTAAAAGAAAAATGAGATTTCATGTAACATGAAAATAAAAGTGAAATTGTTTATCATGAGATATTTCTTTGTGATCATTCTGGCAAGCGATTACACACTTGGAACCCCAAAAATGTGTTAATGCTATCCCTTTCGGTGGTGTCAATTCTGGGCTGTGCAGCAAATTTGCCATTGGGCAGAGGTAGGAAGTGGCTATGAAAGAAAATAGCAGAGTAAGTGTTGGGTCAGTGCCTGGTAGGACATGGCAAGAAGTGAGAAAGGAGAGGAACTTGTTACATAAATAAACTCCTTGACCAAATATATGGAATATGTTATATACAAATTTCAAGATCATTAGGCCATTATCAAAGAATGCAGAAGGCCCACACAGTGTAGTACTATTATTGCCTGGGAGGGAAACATGAAATAAACATTGCCATGTAAAACAATGGAAGCAATCTTCACAAAGGACAAAGCCCTGTAAAGGATATCAAGCAGTATTGCATCTGCCCTGGATTTCAGCTGTTTGAAGTTAACCAACTACTCCCTTTCAGCCCATTTTCCCCCCTCACCTTTAAATTAAAGGATTATAGGAGGCCATTTCTTAAGAGTCATTGTAAAATTCCATGTGATTAAGAAAAGTCAGGGTCAGCAGTAACAGACTAGCTATAAATAGACTAGGTTCAAATGCTAAAGATGGGAGGGTCTTGGAGTCCGTTTTGCATGTGTAAAGGAAGGCAAAGCCAGAGAAGTGGGAAACTTAGCTGAAACCAAACTGTGGGGAAAGTTAGTAAAGGACTTTTAGAACGTAGACTCCAGACTTTGCAAATGGTTTGCCCTAAAGTATACTAAGCATATGTCTGCTCTCTCTCTCTCCCCCTCTCTCTCTCTTTCATCACTCTCTGAGAAAACTGATGGGAAGAAGGGGATTTATCCTTTCCTGTAAAATAAAAGATGTAGAAAGGGACATTCCCCTTTCATCCTGATAACTTCCAATGTTCATTCAAATGGTCAACCCTAAACTGGATGCCTGGGGACGGACGGAGAGGAGGAGAGTACTTTCTTTGCATCTTTCGCTAATTTTACATAAGGCTCTTCCTATGCTTATCGCTCTTGTACACTGATTCTACTGGGGACCGTTCAGTTGATGCCATCTGGAGGTGACCAGCCACTCTGGGAGGGGTCTTGTGGAAATAGAGAACATCTTTTAATATTTTTATTTTGTAGTGGGGTTACTTATTGGCTTTTAGACCATAATATACTCATAATTTGCATATTAAAATAATTTTTACATATCATCTATTTTTAAAGTAAGTGGATTTTAAAAGCATCATAATGTATGGAATAATTATTAATTAAATACAGGAAAAATCACTTAGATGCTACCTTATAAGCCACAGTACAGCTATGTTTCTTATGTTGTTATACTTAATATTAATTTTAAATCCTAAAAAGCAATTACTATTTAATAAAATTATAGTGAACAGTAGGAAAGAGAGGTTTAATTGAGAGAATAAGAAAATATAAGCTGGAGATAATTAATATTGTGAAATTATTATATTATGTTCCTTTGACATAGACTAGGACAACAAACACAATCCTATGATTCTTAGTTCACATTCCACCTGGGTCATACAATTATCACGTGGCCTTTTAATTATTCCATACTTACTGCACTTCTAGGGTTTACATAATCAATCCCAAGTGTAGTCATCGCTTTCACAATGGCTAACATGGACTGCAATGTGTTACTGTAGATCACTGCCTTGAACTCCATGCACTCTTGCTTACTGTACCCGTTCTTATGGATGATCCTACGATTACACAAGAAAAGCTTTTGTGAGTTGAACTGGTGTAGTACAAATGACCATCAATAATAAACCGCTTGAATAAAAGCATAGTATAGACTCCTTAAGAAGGAAGGATTTGCGTCAAGTGTGTTTGCAGAGTCTGAGCAATTTAACATCTTTGAATATTTATCCTTCATTGTCTTTTCATAAAATGCATTTTAGGTCATTGGAAGAATACATCCTAAATATAAGGCAAATTAAAGACTTGTTATAGAGAAAATACTTTTTTAAATATATAGATCACAAACACTTTATTTAGAACCTATATTCCTTTTTTCAAGGAGAAAACTCCCTGATTTTCAGGTCCGAGTTGTGCACGGAGTCCAGAACCCTGGATGATGTTTACACCGTGACTGAGGTCTCTGCAGACCACTCCTGGCTTTTCCTGCCTCGTAACAAACACTGGGGAGTAGGAATGTTTGCTTTCTATTTACAGCATTAACAAAGGCAGGGTTTTTTTGTTTTGTTTTGTTTTTAAATACAGGTAATTGCTTTCTGTTGGTTCCCTTGCCTTTCCTCCATGTGTATGCGTGCTTCTGGGTTCTCAGAGTTGAGTTCTCCCGGACAGGAGATTTGGCTGGGCTCCTCTCTTCCTTCCACTCATTCACTCACAGCCAGGCTTTGACAGAGTTTAAGAATAACAGCTTAAAACTGATTTCCCCATTCGAGCTAAAATCTCTGTTGGTGCTAATTGTGCTTCTTTGCTGTGTGACAAGTTCTTCCTGGCATTACTTTATTTTTTTATGTTGTATTTAAAGTGCTTTGTGTTCGTTTTTGAGTGTCCCTTTTCTCAAGATTTATCTTGTATCTTCACCCATGGGAGTTCCAGCTTAGGGGTCGAATTTAGCACAAACACCTCTTCAAAGCCTTTAATGAACTAAAAGCCATGAAATGGAAGGACCAGGCATTGAGAGGAATGAAGAGTATGCCTCTATTATTTTGATCTATTATTCACATTTGATTGTCAACAAATGCACAGTTTTGCCTTCAACAGAACCATGCTTCTCTAGCTGCATTAACCTATTAAATCACTTGAATAACCAAAAACAAGAAAAACAAACAAACAAACAAAAACAAGGCAGTGAAATAGACTATAAAAATGCAGGACGGTATATTTGTAAATAGATCAAAGCAAGACTTTGAATAAAACCCAATTCTCTGTTCAAAATTAAAACAGAGAAATGATTTTAATTGTTAAATTAAAATGCCAATTGTGAGTGACTTTGGGACATTCAGTTCTCATGACTATGAGGGAAAATATGATGGAAGCAGCTGCTTCGTTTAATTTCTTCTAGAAAGAGTTGACTAGGTATATGTTGGTTCCTAGCTCTTTTCAATCCAGTAAGATTTTATTGGTCATTTTAGTTCTTTATTATGTACTGAAATAAATGACTGAATTTCCCCTGACTCTCGTCCCATTAGGTCCAGAGTAGAATTCCAGACTATGTAGCATGTATCACACACGGTACCCACCAGCCAAGTTACAGAAAATTACATTTTCGATCCTTGAATGACCACTGAAGTCACTCTTGGTTCAGAGAGCATAACCATGAAACCTTTCCATCACAGCAAAATTTCTAACGAGAAGCACCAAATTGTAGGAAAAAAGTTACCATTTTGACAGATTTTTGTGTTCTATAGAAGTTTGTGGCCAAATCTGTGTAAATAGACATTAGAAAAACTGTGGTAAGTTTTATTATGGGTAATAGAAATAAAAAAACCAAAAAGACAAGAAATAGCAGAAATAATGAGCTGATTTTTTTTTAGCATAATGAGCTCTTTCTAAATGGTCAAAAGCAAGGAGGACTTTATAGATAAAAGAGGCAGTCCAAGTGAATGGAGGGATGCAGTTACCGAGCTTTGGGAATGTGTTGGTCAGACATTGTAATACGCATGTGCAGTGACTTCATAGTAATGAAAGTGAATGAATAACTTCAACAGTTTGCAAATTGATTGCTTGAACTTTCTTTTAAATTAGGAATCTTTATCTACCATTTTAAATAGTTATAGGATTCACATTTTACTTATATTTTCAAACTTTGCATATTTAAATTATTTCTATGTTATACATATTTCAAATTCTTCTTGCAGTTTCTCAGAAATATGTGTAGCTAAAGAATACTCATGACTTTCCCAGTTTATTATGTATATGCATGTATAATATGATATATATATATAATTTTAAAGATTAGTTTTATTTTTTGTGTATGAATCTTTTGCCTGAATTTTTTGCATGTGCTTGGTGTTTTGAGAGACCAGGAGAATGTGCCAGATACCACGCAATTGGAGTTAAGGATAGTTTTAAGTTGCCATAAGGGTGCTGGAAACCTAACTTTATCCTATGCACTTAACAACCTAACAGTCTCTCCAGTCTTATATTTATGTTAGATGTAGAAAAATTATATCTACTAGTTTCTTGCAAAATGTACTTCTGAAAATAGTGGCAGTACATATTCATTTTTGCATCAGGTAATAATTTTTAGAGAAATACTGTAGTTTTGCTTTTTGGGATAGTCTTACATCATATACCACAGCTCTGGCTGTTATGGGACTCACTATACAGCATAGACTGGCCCAAATATAGAGTCATCCTTCTACATCAGCCTGCTAAATGTACTATGGTAGTCAGTTATGTATCTATAATATTCATTGTTAGCTTTGTTTCTAGTTTTCTAATTTTTGTCTGACTTTATACATTATTTAAAATTTAAAAGATTTCTTTTTCTATAGAAAAATAACCATTCATTTAAAACTATATTTAAGCATATAAATCATCGATACTTAAGTAGAATAAGATACAATGACTTCAAGTGTGATTATGTCCTAAATAATAGGGTAGTCGAAAAGAATAATAATATAAAGGAATGAGAGATTTTCTCTGTTAGGATGGATCAATGGTTAGTTATAAAACTGCTTTGGAGACAGAAAAAAAAAAGGACAAACATTTGCTTACACCTATATGTGAGTTTTCCAAACTGAAACTTAAATAATAGTTGACAAGCAAATTACATGAAAATATAATATTGAAGAAAAAAAGGGTTTCGGATTAACCAGAGAGCCTCATCACTGATATCTAACTTAATTTTATTCATCTTTCATTGCAGTTTTTATTTATAGCAGTTGTGGATAATACGTCTTCATTCAGAAATTTAGACAGCTACCCATTATAAAGAATAAATAGAAAAAATAATATAATAACATATCAGAATCTGTTGAAATTATATCAATGAAAAAAATATTTCATATCCATATTGAAAAAAATGTCAGTGTTAGAACTGTTTCTCCCAAATTTCAAATGTATTCTTGATTGACATATTTAAAATGTTTGCGGTTTATACTATCATTGTTCAAAAGCTAGTTCATTTGAGGGTTAATATAATTAAAACATAACTACTGGCATTGATATCTGGATGACAAAATTCAAAAGGAAAGGAGAAATTGGTCTTTGTTAAACAATAGAAGTGATAATTGAACACTCAAAAAATCAGGAAAAACGTTGCCAGTGCCTGTAAATTCTGATGAGGTTGCTTGAATTCTGAAAGAGATTCACAAAGCATTTTAAAAAAGATTTTATCAGTTTGTATAATGATACTTGTATGCAGGTGTTCAGTGCTGACCAATGCTATTGGATGTGTGCTCTTAAATGTGGAAGGCTATTTCCTCAGCTGTCAGCGTTTCTTACTTGCCTGTAGTTCTCAGTGCAGGGTTGAAGCCTCCTGTGCTTTGCCTGTCCACGCTAGTGTGTGTGTTAGTGCTGTCCTATTTCAGCTCAGGTTGATGAGACTTCATGAACAGATTGTACTTATAAATATGTAACAAAAATTAATGAAAAAAGAGACAATGAATATGGAAAAGACCAAAAGGGCAATGTGGGAAGACTTGTAGGCAGAAAAGGAGAAGATAAAATGATGTGATTCTATTGTAATAAAAAACTAAAATAAATAATAAACACAGAATTGTTCAATGTATAACCATCAAATAGTAAACAATTGACATAGTTCTGTACCTACTTCATTTGTTTAACAATAGTACTTTTTCCAGATTCACCTGCTCCTGAAAGAAAATGAAGCAAATGTTATTAACGATACGCTGAATTTGTACTAATGTCAATATCTACTATTTTACTGTGTTTAAATTTTTAACACCTCTATTTGCTTGACTTCTAAAGTAAATATTTTGTAGTAATAGAGAAAATTATATTTTGCTTTTAAACATGATTTAAGATGCTTATATCTAAGGGTTTGCAGCACAAAGATGTAACTCACAATTTCCGACTCTGAATAGTTTTTAACTCCTAAGATGTGTCTCTGTTTGAATAAATGCTGAAAGAAGGAAACCACAAAGAAGTTTATTGCCAGAACTGTTCAAACCGAAACCTATCCTGATGAAACACGCTGTTCAGCAGCCATCAATACCTTTGTACGGAGCTGTAATTTCCTTTACCCAAATGGATGAAGACCCTTGAGCTAACATGGGTGTGTCTCATGTCACAGGATCTGGGTGCACAGAGGCAGGTATGAGGAACCAGCAATGGGACTGCAGCTGTTACAGTCACCCTTATCTGTAACATGTTTGTAGTTTGTGATCCATAATGTAAAATATTTTAGCGTTAAGTAACTCTTGAAGCATCATATAGAAAGTCCCAAAATGCACATGATCCCTAACGAAGAGAGTAAGAACTCAGTCAAAACTTATTGACTGTTTTAAGGTGTCAATCGGGACCTTTTGAAGATATTTCTTGAAACACTCTTGAGTTTAAGGGCTATTTTTTCTTTTTGAGAAATGAAACTAAAAGTATAGCAATCACAGGTCATGACTTAGGTTCGTTTTCTTCTTTTTTTTAAAAAAAAAAGTGGTTGTTATTATTATTATTATTTTACATACCAATCCCAGATCCTTCTCCTTTCCCTCCTCCCGTTCCCCCAGCTCAATCCCCATCCACTCCTCCAAGAGGGTAAGACCTCCCATGAGGAGTCAACAAAGTCTGTCACTTGAATCAGGACCAAGGCCCTTCTCCCTGTATCCACGTGCCGAGCAAGGTATCCTTCCATAGGGAATGGGATCCAAAAAGCCAGGTCATGCCCTAGGAATGAATCCTGGTCATACCACCAGTGGCCCCACATTTTGTATCTGGGTATGATAGGCAGTTATTTTGATTTATCAAAGTATCATAGTCTCAACATAAGCAATAGGTAGTTTTCATTTGATAACTCCAAATCTAAAAATATTATTGAAACCATACTTATGAATATGGATTAGAGCACACTGACACCACGATGTAGGTTTCTTATCCTCCCTACTACACTTTTACCTTGACCTTTCCTCTCCTGCTTACCTTCTTCTCCACGCTTACAATTTTTCATGTATCACTTTAATTTGTCATCCTTATCCACCAGTGTAAGATAAATTTCACATGAAAGAAATAATTCTTTAAATTTATATTTAAAAAATAACCTACCCCTAACCAAGAAGCTATTTATGATTAATAGCTGCCTGTAAAAGCAAATCGGATTTTCCCAAAGGCATGTTTCTGAGTGTACCAACCTCACTCCTGGGCACGTTCCATGCCCAGGAGCAATTGGCAATGGAAAGCGGGCTCCTTTCTCTTATTATTTTTTTGATGTGGTTTACTTTGTTTTGATTTTTTAGTTTCATTGTTTTTTGTTTGTTTTGATTTTTGAGAAGGGGGAGGGAGAGAGAGAGGTCCTCAAAAAGCTTGCATAGGGAGTTGGGAGGATTTGGGAGGACTTGGGAGAAAAAAAAAAGACAAACAGCAAAACAATATGATCAAAATGTATTGTATGAAATTACTTTAAAGAAAAAGTAAATTTAAAAAAATAGATTTTTATCCTTTGTATGAGACAACCCCCTTTTTTTTCCTCAATGAAGTATTTCTGTATGGTTTTACATGTTTTCCTGAGCCTGGAGGAACAGATATGGGGGCATCTAAATTTAAGTCTATGGTACAGCAAGTATTTACTGTCTCTGGCATATCTTAATGTATCTGATTTCTACAGTTGTCTGAGCAGCTGCCTATCATGTATAATACTGAAACATGAAGAGTGGGAAGACTTTAGTAAGTAAGGCTTCCTCGACGGGTGGGTGGTTCTGTATGCTTCTTCCTCTTGCATAAACAGCCATGATTCTTCTCATTAGTATGCTAGTGCGCTTTCCACCACAGACCATGGAAGCTAAACACAGAGCCACTGAATGCGGAAATCAAGCACAGGACCTTCATAGACTTATTTATGCTTTCATTTACTTTTGCAGGGATGGTGTTAAATTAGGGCCTGTGGGTTCTAGGCCCAGCCAAAAAACTGTAATTGAACCCTGCATCTGCAACCACAAGCAGCAGAAGTGGATACTGGGAACCAAGTGTCATCAGGCACAAGAGACAGCCGCTCTGGATCTCCTCCACTCCATCAGATACATAGGCTTAGTTTAGTTTTAGTGACTTGAAAATTTCTAGCTGTGGGAATTTGGGAGGGAAATCAACACTTTTTGCTGGGGCTTCAGTCCTATCCCTTGTAGGTTCACTTAGCACTGTATTTTGTTCAGTGAAAATGGTACTGCTGGGGTAAAAACTAGAGAATTTTAAAACTGAACAAAGAACGCTTCATTTTATGAATATCAAAAATAATCAATTATTTTGATATTCAAAAAATTAAAATTAAAGCAATTACGTATTGTCTATGATTTCTATAACAAAGTAATTATTCATGGAGTATTTTCAATTAAAAGAAATATCAACCTTTAGAAAACAAGAAAATGCTTTAAGCAATTTCAAAACAGAGTATAGCTTGAAGGTAGAGTATATGTCTAGTATATGTGGGGCCATGACTTTCATCTCCATCACAGTACACACATAAATAATATTCCAGAATTATATGGTCACATGGGTCGTGAATCATGAAGAAATGTGATAGCACTTTGGAACCACTATTGGTGAGAGTAAAACATCACAGACATATTATCTTGTTTTATTTCTCTGTTATAGAATACTCAAAACGGTGTCACTCATTTGAGGGACAAAGGTGACTTTTAGGTTATGCCAGAGAGTAAATGTATATTTAGAGTGATAACACACTTTTCTTATGCTCTGGTAACAAACTAGGTTTATTCCAGGAGTTCTGGGATAGCACAAAACTCCTTATGCACTCAGGTCTGTTGTGTGGTAGGGTGACATAGTGGCTCACAGCCAATGTGTATCCACCACTGTGCTTTAAACTGCTAGGGCCATTTATAATTCCAACTGCAATGTAAATGTGATGCAAGCCATTGTCATTCTCTATTGCCGATGGAATCGTGGGAATAAAAATCTCCGTGTTCAATACAGGCCCAAATTTACAAGCAGTTTTGATCATTAATATACTGGAACCACAGATGTGCAATCTAGGACTACCGAGGGCAGCGGTCAAAATCAGATGGTAAGCATACTGAGAACACTAAGCGCTGAATTTCCCAAGTTATTTCTGAACCTTGAGGGGTTGTAAGTATATAGCAATTCTTTGTAGTTTACCAGGTAACCAATGATGTGCCTAAGGTAGGCAGAAGAGTAAGTTACTGTAAAATAATAAAAGATCAGATAAAGTAGTGAAAGACCCCAACCGATTTTTCATAATGAACTGGATGAATTGGGTAATGGGACAGATTCTTCCTCCCTGCTCCCCCTCCCCACAGGACAGGAAGGCTAGCAATTATCAGAACTGGTCACAGTCCTGGGCAGGAAGGCTAGCAATTATCAGAACTGGTCACAGTCCTGGGCAGGAAGGCTAGCAATTATCAGAACTGGTCACAGTCCTGGGCAGGAAGGCTAGCAATTATCAGGATCAGTCACATTCTTGTAAACAGATGATTATCAGAACCGGTCATAGTGAATGATTACCAGAGTGTAAACTGAGTCACAATGGAACAGGCAGCTTGTCACG
>PVIU01027135.1:0-20948 GCA_004026605.1 Ondatra zibethicus | reverse complement strand
GAGCCCCTTTATTTTGTGTTTGAGGCTTTCAAACATTAAGAATTTCTAGCATTGTGTTTTAGTGTGAGGTCCTATGTGTTTAATAGACTCACTGGGGAATCTATGGTCTAGACTGTCTGAGAGACTGAAGTGGGGATATTGCAAGTTTGAGGGCAATCTGAGCAACATAGCTAAACCTTGTCTCAGAAAGCAAAGTGAAATAAAGAAAAGGCAAATCTAAATAGGGATGCTTGCTAAAATAGACTCCCTTGTGGTATTGGTTAATAGAAATTAGATATGAGTAGTTTGATTTTTAAAAAAGAAATGAGGATTTTTTTGGAAAATAAATTTTAAAATATAAAAAATATGTATAGAGTTTGTAGGAGGGGCTATCTTTAAAAAAATAGCAAATGGGTGTTCAGAAGGTCAAACTGCTCTGATAGCTTCTTTCTCTAGTCACTGAGGTTTGGGTAAGCAACTCCATACTTCCACTCATGGTCAGGAGTCTTTATTCTGAACATCACTATTATGTAAATTGCATATTGTGTATATTTGTTTCATATGAAATTCCCAGTTCACAATTTATGAGGTGTATTTCCAAATTAGGAAGTTAATGTGTTGGCTGCTTTGTTCACTTAAAGCATTGCAACCTAAGGTTTGATTGATGGTTTGGACTCTAGAAACTTACCTGGATTTCAAGCATTTTAGGCTGCTAACTGGCTGGGACAAGGTGTGTATTTGTTTTTTACCTTGTCTAGAGATACCACAAGTTAGAAAACAGGTTCAAATCTTCCCCTGGGGATTAAATACAGCGGTAGGTGTGAAGTATTTCTTAGAGTGTCTCAGATGTAATAGTTACTGTGCCAGTTTTCATCACGAACAGTACATTAATGAAACACACTGGAGAAATTACCAGGAGACAGCGCCTGGACACATTGATCTGGGAATGCTTTCATTTCTTGTCTTTTTGTTCATATTTGCAATATAGTGAATTAAAATAATCTTCTCAAAGGACTATTCCATTTCCCACCCAGGGTGGCCATTTGGAAGCAGCATGTGCAAGATCAGTGGACTGGTGCAGGGGATATCAGTTTCTGCTTCTGTCTTCACCTTGGTTGCCATAGCTGTGGACAGGTAAGTCAACTCCAAATCCTGAGTTCCAGAAAGTTTGATTTTTCAAGTTATTGCAGATTTTTCATGATATTGAATATACAGGTATAGCTATCTACCCGCTTGTATTACTACAATGCAGAGTACTACCACAAAAGTATTGCTTCACTGAATATTTAAACAAATTACATAACTCATGTAATAAAATACATAACTCATGTAATTTGTATTTTCATGTAATTACATGTACTTTTTTCAGATCTTAAAGTGTTAGTATTTTCCATGTAGCTTGGGAATATAAACTGAGGTATTTAATTTTAGAACCATTGTTAGAAATGTTCTTCTTTGCAATAACTTTACCGCAAGGCCAGTTGGATCCTCAGTGTTAGAAGTGATAAGCTGATGTGGGACAATGGTCTGTATTCTGTCAATTATATTTTAAATAAACGCTGATTGGCCAGTAGCCAGGAAGGAAGTAGAGGCAGGACAACCAGGCAGGAAGTAGAGGCAGGGCAACAAGAACAGGAGAATTCTGGGGAAAGGATTCTGCTTTCGGCAGTCCTATCCCAGCCACAAAAGAAGCAAGATGTGACTGCCTTGCTGAATAAGGTACCAAGCCACATGGCTAACATAGACAAGAATAATGGGCTAATATAAGAGTTAAGAAGAAGCTTGAGCTAATGGGCCAATTACTATAGCTAATGTAGACCTCTGTGTGATTTCTTTGGGACTTAACAACTGTGGGAACCAGGCAGGACAGAAAACTCAGTCAACAACAGGCCATATCACTTTTGGTTAAGATGTACATGAATTTTTGTGTGTCTGCTCACTCAAAATATACATGACACTTTCAAGAAATACATTAGATACAAGGATGTCCTGCAAATGAACATGAGGTAGTAATTAGGGCTCTTACCGTGAACAAAAGGTATACTATCTTTGTATTTCTACCTCAATCTTAAGCTTAAACATTTGCTTCCACTCTCCATTTGTTACTGAAATGCCTTAAATGCTTTTGGCAGTGTTTCATACACTTGAAAAAAAAAGGTAAACCTTGACCCTCTTTGTTTTAGAAAGTAAATGAGATTAAAATGAACAACTAATACTATTTTCTCAGTGGGTAATGTTAAGGAGCTTCAGATGAGTGAAGCAGGGTGTCATAAGTCAACATGGATGATTTTCAAAACCTAAACTGCAGAGAGATTGCATAATGATGCCCACTACATGGTGCCACAGTGTGAAATCTAAGCCACCCCAGATGCAGACAAATGCTGAAATGCAGAAATGCATATATGTGAAGAGATAACTAGCAACTTCTGTGTGTCACTGAAAAGGGGAAAATAAATGAGTGTGGCTGCCCAGAGGCATCAGCTGCATATGAGATGCTGTGTTTAAGACAGCACGGTATAAAGAGGAGAAATGGCATTGGTTAGGTTAGGAGAGCAACAGCAGCAAAGGACATCATGCATTTTCTTCCTCTTTTTATGTTTGAAATTTGATGAGGTTAGTTAATAAATGAATGTAAAGTTGCCTTATTCTATGTGTGGCATGATGCCTTGATCTTCATCAGGGTATTGAATTTTAGTTTGAGTGCTTTACACATCCTGTCTAGTGTTTAGTCAACTTTACACAAGCTAAAGTCATCTGAGAGGATGGAACCTCGAGTCAAAAAATTCCTCCATAAGATCAGCATGTAGGCAAGTCTGTGGGGGCATTTTCTGATTAATAATTGATGTGGGAGGGCCCAGGTCATTGTGGGTGGTGCTTTCCCTAGTAGGTGGTCCTGGGATGAATAAGAAAACAAATTAAGCAAGCCAGTAAGTAGCACTCTTCCTTGGCCTCTGCCTCCAGGGTTCCTGTCAGGATTCCCTCAGTGATGAAGTGTGACTTGAGAATTATAAGCCGAAATAAACCCTTTCCTCCTAAATTGATTTTGCATGTGATATTTTTGTTTGCTGTGCTTTGTCTTTTGAAACAGGATTTCAGTAGGTACCCTTGGCTGGACTGAAATTCACTATGTAGACTAGGTCTCAAACTCATAGAGATCTATTGTCCTCTACCTTTTGAGTGCTGGGATTAAAGGCGTGTGCCACCACAACCTGTCTTGGTCATCGTCTTTATCACAGCAATAGAAACCCTAACTAGGCCTTTGTGTGCTTGAGTTTTTCTCCATAGTTATAGATTTGGTTTTATTCTTTTCATTTTTAATTGTCCAGACATAGGCCCAATAATACAAAATAATTTAAAATTATCATTCTTATTAATAAATTATAGTCTTTGTCAGTTTCTTACATGTGCATGTGTATTCATTCATTGTCTCACAACCTCTCCTATCTCTGCTCCTACCATTACCATGATCCCTTAACTTCCTACCAACCTCTTATGACTTGGGTTTTGTTTTGTGTCACACAGAGTTTAATGGGGCTGTTTCTATGACTATGGCTTTGGAACTATTAGCGCCTGCTGCATTCACCAGAGGGTACATAAGAGGAGACCAACTTGCTACTCTCCCAGAATCTGTTAGTAGCTAATAGTTCAGCAGTAAGTGGTATGTTCCAAAGAGCCCCTTCGCCATTCACAGTGGACTGTTGGGTGGGCTGAACTTGTACTAGGAACAGCGGCTGCGAGTTCACAATTGCTGTGGCCGTATCATGCTATGAAGATGGTTTTTCACAGGCCTTCTCCCTGTCTTCTGGCTCTCATATTCTTTCTGCTCCCTATTCTTCACTTTCCCTGAGCCTTAAGGAGACTGAACAAATGTCTTGTTTAGGTCTGAGTCTTCAACAACCCATTATTCTCAGCATCTTGTGAAGCTATGGCTATCTGCAGTCATCAGCAACCATTGAAGAGGGGCTTCTCTGGTTAAGGCTGAGCATAGCCTTTGTCTGTGGGTGTAAACAAAGATAATTCAGAAGGAAGTTTGATGCTGTTTCCCTTTAGCTAAGCAGCAGTAATAGCTTCCTTCTTTGGGCCTGCAACTGCTTTAATCAGGGTTTCTGACTTTGTGTGAAGAAGTAGGCCTGGATATCCTCTTGTGGAGCAGACCCCAGAGTCAGTCCCAGAGACGAACTGGTTTCCCCCATAACGGTTGAGTCACCGTTTCACCCATGAGCATGTCTTGCATGGCAGATTGGTTAATAAAGTTCACAGCCGAGTAAAAACTTTTATGTCTTTAGTGCCTCTGGCAGCCTGCAGAACACTGTCTGGCACTATGTCAGCCAGCCAGAAGGGAGGAACCTTCCAGCTCAGTTCCTGCTTGGTTTCTCTGTAGCTTGCATTCAAGGTGCGTGGTGACTTCAGCAGTCTCATTGCGTATTCTTTAGTGATTCTCTGAAGGTGTGTCACGAAGTTAATTTGGCGTTTCTATTCAACCATTACTTTCTTTTATCTGTATATGTGTCTGCTGTGTAATAAAGTCTGTTTTGGAATAATCACAAAACCAAAAAAATGTGTTAAATAGGTGATAATACCTAAAATGATAGAGTTGCATAATACAACATACATATTATAATTATTTCTAATACATACCTAACAATAATAAAAGTGACAATAACAAAAGTGTTGTAATGAGGAGTAGTACGGAGGGGCAGGCCTGCCTTTTGTCCCGCTGCCCAGCTTGTCCTGGCCACATGGCTCCCAGACGCCCATCTAGCTTAACCCCCGAAATAATCACACGGAAATTGTATTAATTAAATTACTGCCTGGCCCATTATATCTAGCATCTTCTTGGCCAACTCTCACTCTTGATCTAACCCTTTTCTATTAACCTGTTTCACCACGAGGTCATGGCTTATGAGGAAAGCTTCTAACCAGCATCAGTCTCAGGCAGGAGAACCATGGTGTCTGCCACACTGCCTTCTTCCCAGCATTCTGTTCTATCTATTCTGCCTACCTGATTTCTGCCCTATCAAAAGGCCAAGGCAGTTTCTTTATTTAACCAATGAAAGCAACACAAATGTAGAAGGACCTCCTACACCACAAAAGTGATAAAATTCCTCAATAGATTTTAAATTGCCATGTTCAACAGGAGGGGCCTTTATCAGAACTTATAATGGTGCTTCTTGGACCTGTATAATTGTGAACTATTTAAAACCACCTTTTGGTATAAGAAAGATAATTTATTCCCCTTGTGATTTTATGGGCTAAATGAGTGCCTCTCTCAGTCTTCTGCTCCCTAGGCCACTCATGCAGCAGTGTTGCACTGTGAATTAAATTGAGTGATGTGTCTAAGATGGCCAGCCCAATGCTCCCCAGGGCCTTCTCCCCTATGCTTCTCATCTAATTCAAGTTTCTTGGAATTTGGAAGCTGTGTTTTCAGAAGCATCCAAAAGGACAGTCCTGATGTGCATGCTTGTTAATGTCTACTAGCTAGAACACATTCCATGGCCAAGCACAGAAATAATATATTGGGAACATTAAGGACCCCAGAGGAAATTGGTTCATGAATTGCTACTGATGAGCTGTCTCTTGAAGCACAGTAGAACGGGTTGTCTGCTGAACCTACCGTTCTGGAGTCCAACTGCTTAGGTTGAAATCATGCATAACAATAAGCAAGATTGTGGCCTTTCCTAAATCCTAATTTTCATATTTTAATTCATCATGCTTAAAGGAACAGCTCATACAAGCCCATCAGACTAAGTCTACAGCAGAGTTCTAAAGGACTGTATTTGGTATATTCTGATGTAATACTGTTAGCACCATAATTCCATTTTCTCATTAATAACATCTGGTCTTTTTCATTCATTTCTTGTCATTGTCCATACCAGCCCAGACCATAAATTATTTCTTGGCTGAGAGGGGAGGTGTGGGAATAAAGACACAACACACATGACTTTATTGGGAGGGAGTTTTCAGGGATCCTGTGTGAAGTCCTGGATTCACATCCTGAAAATCACCTGTGTTTATTCACCAAACAGCTTTTATACCAAAATGTAAACTGAGGGGGAAATTCATTAGCATTCTGTTTCCTAGGTAGCTAGGAGAGTGACTGTGGTCAGGTCCACATCTTTCTATGCCCATTTTGTCACCTCTTCCTATCTATGGCTGCTCTGTATGTCACGTAGACTGAATTAACACCTCTTTCCTAGGTGACCTCCCAAATTACAAAGAAGGAGCAGAGCAATATTAGCATATCCCGACCCTTTATTTAGGATGGCCTCAGTTTGTGTCAAAAGGCTAGGTGACCACCTTCTGTGTGGCAGGTACAAATTGTGGCCTGAAATTCTGGCCGCCATACAATGTAGAAAGATGAGCCTGTATAATACGGCCCTACAATTTGTCAGTTACATAAGCTGGCAATGCATGCCGTTCTACCACAGGTGCTAACTTTGTGTTGGTGATGGACATACAGGTGGACGTCCTCACACTTGTCTGCATCAGGTTCAGAAAGTGAGGCAGGGCCTCATTGATCTTTGCTTCCCATTGCAGATTCCGGTGTGTTATCTACCCCTTTAAGCCAAAGCTCACCGTCAAGACCGCCTTTGTTACTGTTGTGATCATCTGGGGCCTGGCCATCATCATCATGTCTCCGTCTGCAGTAATGTTACATGTACAAGAAGAAAAATACTACCGTGTAAGACTCGGCTCCCACAATGAAACCAGCACTGTCTACTGGTGTCGGGAGGAGTGGCCCAAACAGGAGATGAGGAGGATCTATACCACTGTGCTGTTTGCCACCATCTACCTGGCTCCACTCTCCCTCATTGTTGTCATGTATGCAAGGATTGGGGCTTCCCTCTTCAAGACTTCAGCACGTGGCACAGGCAAGCAGCGCCAGGAGCCGTGGCATGTGTCCAAGAAGAAGCAGAAGGTCATTAAGATGCTGTTGATTGTGGCCCTCCTTTTTATCATCTCCTGGCTGCCCCTATGGACTCTGATGATGCTCTCAGACTACGCTGACCTGTCTCCTAATTATCTGCGCGTCATCAACATCTATGTCTACCCTTTTGCCCACTGGCTTGCCTTTTGCAACAGTAGCGTCAACCCCATCATTTATGGTTTCTTTAATGAAAATTTTCGCAGTGGTTTCCAAGATGCACTCCAGATCTGCCAAAAGAAAACAACACCCCAGGAAGCCTACGTCCTGAGTGCTAAAAGCAACATGGTCATAAATACATCTGGCCTGCTGGTCCAGGAACCTGCCTCTCAAAATCCAGGTGGGGAACATTTGATGGGTGGGGAAAGGGCTGAAAATCCCACACAGGAATCCTTGGTGGAAGAAATGGTAGAAGCTACTAACAGTAGTGAAGCTTAAAAAGAGCACAGCCCCCGGTGCTGCCCAGTCTTATGGTACATGAACTATTCAGTGACTTTCATATTTGCCCAAAATTTTTTGAAGTCTGACCATTCCCATTTAAACCTTTTATTTCATGTGAGTCAACTAAATTAAGTGTGCTTATTTTGTGAGTCTGTCATTCTGTTTGTCTGCCTGTCCCTCCGTCTTTCCTTCTGTCCTCCGTCAGCTATTTATCTAAGAAAGTGGTTCTCAATCTGTAGGGTGCAACCCCTTTGGGGGGGAGTCAAATGACCCTTTCACAGGGGTCGCCTAAGACAGTTAGAAAACACAGATATTTACATTGCAATTTACAGGAGTAGCAAAGCTACAGTTAGGAAGTAGCCACGAAATTTTATGGTTGGGGGTTAGCACAGCATTAGGAACTCTATTAAAGGGTCAAGGCACTGGGAAGGTTGAGAACCACTGATCTAGAAGGACACACATCTCCCTAAATTGTGACAAATGTAATGTGTATGAAATCACATTTTGTCAATTCTCCAACTGATTTTGGATTTAAAATCTTAGACTTACTAATGTGTCCTGCTTCTTAAATGGGCTTAGTCTTTTAAGAAAACATTTGGGTTATCTGAAGTCTTTGCTACTTATTTCTCACTGTGGTAGATTAGTCTAGGTTACTCTGGAAGCAAGATGCTGCAGGTCGGTCCATGCTCACTTCACTTCGTATGTTATAACTGCAGTACCAAGCAAGGGAACACAGATTTCTCTCAATTTATATCTGTGTATGTTTGCTTTGTTAATGATTATGTGATCAATTTTGGAGAAGGTTCCATGAGATGCTGAGAAGAAGGTATATTCTTTTCTATTTGGGTGGAATGATCTATAGATGTCTGTTAAGTCCATTTGATTCATTACATCTGTTAGTTCTCTTATTTCTCTGTTAAGTTTCTGTCTGGTTTTTCTGTCCATTTGTGAGAGAGGAGTGTTGAAATCTCCTACTATTATTGTATGGGGTTTGATGTGTGATTTGAGTTCTAGTAATGTTTCTTTTACATATGTGGGTGCTTTTATATTAGGGACATAGATATTCAGGATTGAGACTTCATCCTGATGAATTGTTCCTGTTATGAGTATAAAGTGTCCTTCTTCATCTCTTTTGATTTATTTTAGTTTGAAATCAATTTTGTTAGATATTAGTATAGCCACACCCACTTGTTTCTTAGGTCCATTTGATTGGAAAACCTTTTCCCAACTTTTTACTCTGAGGTAGTGTCTGTCTTTGAGGTTGAGGTGTGTTTCTTCTAAACAGCAGAATGTTGGATCCTGTTTTCATATCCATTCTCTTAACCTGTGCCTTTTTATAGGTGAATTGAGTCCATTGATATTAAGTGATATTAATGACCAGTGGTTGTTAACTCTGGTTGGTAGTGTTTGTGTGTTTCCCTTCTTTGAGTTGTGCTGGTGGAGGGTTGTCATATGTCTGTGTTATTATGGGTATTGTTTGCTTCCTTGGGTTGTGGCTTTCCTTCTAGTATTTTCTGTAAGGCTGGATTTTTGGCTACGTATTGTTTAAATCTGTTTTTGTCCTGGAATATCTTGTTTTCTCCATCGATGGTCAAAGAAAGCTTTGCTGGGTATAGTAGTCTGGTCTTGCATCCATGGTCTCTTAATGTCTGCAGCACATCTATCCAGGACCTTCTGGCTTTCATGGTTTCCATAGAGAAGTCAGGTATAATTCTGATAGGTTTACCTTTATATGTTACTTGCCCTTTTTCCTTTGCAGCTCTTAATATTCTTTCTTTATTCTGTATGTTTTGTGTTTTGATTATATGGCGAGGGATTTTTTTTTTATCTAGTTTATTTGGTGTTCTGTATGCTTCTTGTACCTTCATAGGAATATCCTTTAGGTTGGGAAAGTTTTCTTCTATAATTTTGTTGAATATATTTTCCGGACCTTTGAGCTGTAATTCTTCTCCTTTTTCTACCCCTATTATTCTTAGGTTTGGTCTTTTCATGGTGTCCCAGATTTCCTGAATGTTTTGTGTTAAGAATTTGTTGGATTTGCTGTTTTCTTTGATCAATGAATTTATTTCTTCTATAGTATCTCCAGTGCTTGAGATTCTTTCTTCTATCTCTTGTATTCTGTTGGTTATACTTGACTTTGTAGTTCCTGCTTGTTTACCCAGATTTTCCATATCCAGCCATCCCTCAGTTTGTGTTTTCTTCATTCCCTCCATTTCTGTCTTCAAGTCTTGAACTGTTTCCATTACGTATTTTATTGCTTTTTCTTGGTTTTCTTGGGTATCTTTGAGGGATTTATTAATTTCTTTTAACTTTTTGTTAGTCTTCTCTTCCATTTCTTTAAAGGAGTTTTTCACATCTTGTTTAAGGGCCTCTATTATTTTCATAATGTTATGTTTAAAGTCGATTTCTTCTACTTCTTCTGTTGCTTGTTCACTGGATTCTGGCATTGTCATGCTGCCTTTTCAGGTTGTTGAAGGAATTCTTGCATTGGTGCCTGCCCATCTCTTCCTTCAAATGCGTCCAAGAGAATCTTGGCGTCTTGGTCCAATGTTTGCTGTGACTGACTGTGTACTTGGGGGATTTTCTTGGTCTGCCCTCTTTTAGGACCCCTCAGCACTGGAGCTGGCCTCTGCCCTGAAGCAGGCTGTGCTGGTGGATCTAAGGCCCCCACAGATGGAAAGGAGTGCTTAGGGGCAAGATGGGATGGGGTAACTAGAGAAAGCCAGTAGCTGGGAAGACACCCCACTGAATGGCCAGAAATGTTTAGGGAAATGGAGGGGGCCTGTACTCCGTTCCTGGGACCGTCCAGCCAGGTGGACACACACTTACCGCTTTGGATGGATCTCCTCAGTACAGGAGCAGGGACTCTTGCTGGGCCAAGTACCTTGCAGACAAAAGGGCAGACTTGGGGGAAGCAGGTTCGTGTGAAGCAAAAAAGCTCCTGCAGCAGGAGCTGGAGGGGCCCTGTACTCTGTTCCCGGGACCTTCCAGCAGGGTGGGCACACACTTACCCCTCTGGATGCATCTACTCAGTGCAGGAGGAGGGATTCTTGCTGGGCCAAGTACCTCGCAGACAAAAGGACAGGCTTGGGGGAGGCAGGGTCCTGTGGAACAAAGAAGCCCCTGGAGCAGGAGCTGGAGGGTCCCTGTACTCTTCCGGCCAGGTAGGCGCACACTTACCCCTCTGGATCGATTTCTCTCAATTTAAAAAGGTTTTTTTTCTTTGAAAAGTAAGAAATCAAAATAATCCATAGAAGTTACTGCTGAGGTTGTAGAGACAGCTCAGTGGCTTAGACCATTTATGGGTCTTGTTGATCAACTCCCATCACTCACATGGTGTCTCACAACCACCCATAACCTAAATTCCAGGATATCGGAATTCTCCTTAGACTTTTATAGCTACCAGGTACAGATGTGGGGCAGATACACACATGGAGGCAAAAACACTTGTACACATGAAAGTTAAATACATCTAAGAAAGTTCTTAAAAGAAATTACTGTTGACTTTTATTATGTTCAGAGTATGAGATCTGCATTTCAACAGACTGTCCAAGCAAAAGAAGAAATCTTTATATATTGCAGCAGGTGTCAGGGAGTGCCACATCTTCCTTCTCTTTGAGAGAGTGACATCAGAGCTGCTTGGTCATCATCCCAAGAGTTCTCTGACTATGGACAGAGAAAGGACTCCTATCCAAACTTCCTACTGGAACCAATATTTAAGTATGTCATTCATAGCTTAATAAGTTAGTGCTAAGGTACAAGAGAGATTTGATACCCCTCTGCTCCCACTATGCAGTGAATGATCTGAAGTGCTAAGTCTATCTGGGGTGAGATCAGTTCCCAGGAAGTTGAACATTACAAAAAATAGTTTATTTGGCAGCTTAGAATAAATCCTGGATATTGAGATACCTTTTTTTCTTTCAGTCATTGCTGTAGTTCAAGTTGAAGGGTTCTCAACAGGCCAGCAAGATTTAATTATTGAGGTTTGATATAACCTGAGTTATGACATGTTCCCTGCTGCCATCAGGGTGTGCAGTTCTCTGAACCTCTAACTTAGGAGTTCCTCCTTACATCCTTGACTTCCTGAACTTCTGCTTATAGTTGGTGAAATGGAACATTACAGATTTTTCATTACTGGCTTGTTCATGGCATTGTGACCTGGATAGATAGTTGAATAGTTCTCAGAACTCTTCCAAAGCCCTTCGCTCCCTTATTCCTGCACTTTGTCAACTGTGTTCCTCACTGCCTCCTTCTTAATGCTTGAGGTACTCATGACTGAGATATCTGCTGCTGTGGTCTTGGCACTTTCAACTCTTTCTACAGTTGGCAGAATCGTCTTCCTTAAGTAGATAGCGAATTTGTTCTCCTGTGTAAATGCTCCTGGAAGCTCCATTAAAACATGTACAAGCCCCATGCTAGCCAAGGCCTTCCCCGTATCTGCTCCTTCTATCTCTGACAAAAATTATTTTCTAAACTCTTATCAAACTAAGATGCTCAGCCTTGATTGTTTGTGCTTTTTACTTACTTTTTTTTTCTTTTTCAACTTTCTATATTCTTTAACATCTGTTCAGAAGAGTCTCCTCCAGAAGCCTGTCCACGTTCCTAGGGTAGACAACTCCATCATCATTCCAGCACATCGATCAAGTACAAATAAGACGTTTTGCTTTTAATAAACTGGAGCAACAGAGGGAAGGTTGGAGACACTAAAACGTCCAAACATTGTACTTAGCATTTGGATTATGGGATCATAGAAAACTGAGCACCTGATAGGGTAAGACTTTGGGCAGATGTATTTTCCATAGCTAAATTTTCACATTTGTAAGACTAGAATCACGGTGGTTTTGTGAGTAAATATATATGTCTTTTTATAAGGGGAACCCACTGGCTTAAAAACTTATTCTGCCCGTCCTCAAGGTCAGCACCCTACACCTCATCTCCATCAGCAGCAAACACCCTCAGAAGACAGGGAATGATGGAACAGACAATTACAACACAGGGAGTAATGAGACAGGCCAATTCTGAAACACCTTTGACCTTTACCATTGCTTTTTCACGGTTGTCAGCGCACCGCCCACTTGCGGCAGGCAGTCTCAGAGTAGCCTCACACCGTACTCCATTTCTTCCTTCAACTTTGCTACTCTGAGAAATGAAAACACGTTGAATGGACTGTTTTGCTTACTGGCTAGTGCTGCTGAACAATGTTCTCTGTTTCTACCTAATTTATACTTCTTCCAATCCTGTGACCACTTCCTCAGCTTGTTTTGTCTTTTGTGCTTTAGGCATGCCAGTCCTCAGTAACAGGCCAAATTACTACCTCGTTGCATTGAGAACATCACAGTTTATTTTTGATTAATGTTGCTTTTGTCTTGGTAAAACCCCCAGAGTGTTTGCTAGCATTTGCTTGTCTTTGCTTTTCTGTCCTTACCGACTCCTTGACATCCTCTGAACCCACCACTCAATCTGTCACTCCCTGGTCATCTGGCTAGTTCCTCTTTCCCCTCCCGGGTCCTCCCAGAGCCTCCTTTGTGAACCCTGGATTTCTCATCTGTCTTCTGCCACACGTACTCTCCCCATTTCCCTCCATGTGCTGCCTCCTTCTCTTTCTCCAGGGCTCAGCTCAAACCTCACCTGCTCATTTTCTCCACAGTAGATCTCATTATCGCTAATATCTTAAAATTTCAATTACATATTTCTGTAATATCTATATCCCCTACCAAACAGTAAACTGTAAGACAAAGATTTTATCTCATATTTCATTTTATTCTGAGTCCCTAAGAGGGTACTTGGCATACAATAGGCACATGATAAATATTTATTGAAAAATAAATTAAACAGTTACAAATACCTTCTTGGCTTTAGCTTATTAATTATGTACAAGTCATATTTTATTTTCCTTTGTTGAAGGAAATCCAGAATTCAATAGAAGTATTAGGTAATTCTGAAATGCAAATTAAGTAAAATGAAAATCATTCATTTTCCCACTTTCATACAGCAATTGCCACTTTGGGGCCTGTGTGCATGCTTTCATTAATAAGGATATGATTTTATGATATATGTTTTATAGCTACTCTATTAGTTTAGTGTGTCACAGATATGTTTCCATGTTGTTTAAGAGTTTTCCAAATATTTTATTAATTTCAATGTTATTCCATTATTTAATAAGCTGCTCTGTGGCTGAAAATGTCACCAAAGTCTTTGTTTTGTAGAATGTGTAATTATGTAAAATTCTCATAACACTAAGAATATTCTAGCATCTCAGAATAGACTGCAAAGAAACGAAATTGCTTGGCTAAAATGTATTTCTTAATATCTTAATATTCATTGTAAGATTCTGCTTAATTCTTTAGAAGCACTTTATATCCATCTGAGGTATAAGATAATTTGGTCACATATGCTCTCAAATATTGCATATTCTAGAAAATGTATTTTTCTAAAAACTTGGTGAAAATGCCTTACCTCATGTGTTATGGTTTGACTGCTTAATATTTCCTGCCAGCTTGTGTGCTCTCTGCAGCCTGACCCACCAAGTATAAACAAACAGTGCAGGAAGGTCCTGCTATTGTGGACTAAGCAGTTCTAGGTGTTGTGTCTTTCCGCCATGATGGACTGTAACCTTTGGAACTGTCAGCCAAATAAGCTTTCTTAAGTCTTAAGATGCTCTATTGGGTACTTTAATCACAGTGGTTGAGAAAAGTAAAACACACACACACATATGTACACACAAATGGTACTGAGAAGTGGGGTAATTTGTGATAAACCCAGCCATGTGGTTTTAGGCATTTGGATCTGGTATGTAGAAGAAGTAGGGAACAGATTGAAGCTTGTGGGGTCTTATGCATCTTAGGTCCTAGAACCCTGACTAGGGATATGGAGGAAAGAAAGGGAGAGCAGATACACGTACACAGGTGGAGTAAAGCCAGGATCAGGTAGAGTTCCCTAACAGCTGCAACCTAGAATCTCAGCCTGTTAGATACAGCACAGGAACAGGCCTTGGCTAGTCTCAGTAGGAAGTATGGGTAGGAGGTCTAGGGGGAAGTTGCAGATGTCAGTCTTTGTACACATTCATCAACTGTTCATAAAGAATCAGACTCCCAAAGAGAACTTTACAACCCCTCTTGAGCCTAACTCATATAAGGACCTGCCTTCCAAATGTCCCATGAGTCTGAGCCCTGGAGTCCTCAAAAGGGCCATGCCCATGTCAAATACACATTCATGCTATGTAACATGAAGGCTGGGCTTGTCAGGGTTTCCATCCTGCCCAGTTCCCCAGCTGTTTAGTCCCAGAGAAAATCACACAGAGAGTCTACATTAGGTTATAAACTGATTGGCCCATTAGCTCAGGCTTCTTATTAGCTCTTGTAGCTTATATTAACACATTATCCTTATCTATGTTAGCCACATGGCTCAGTACCTTTTTCAGATGGACAGGTCACATCCTGCTTCTTCAGTGGTCTGGGCAGGAGTCCCAAGAGAGTTTCCTGTTTCCCAGAATTCTCCTATTCTCCTTGCTCCGCCTCTAGTTCCTGTCTGGTTGTCCCACCTATAAATCCTGGCTAATGGCCAATCAGCGTTTATTTAAGTATGATTGACAGAATACAGAAAATTCTCCCACATTACTTCCCCCTCTTTTTTTTTAAACAAAGAAAAATGTCCATAGTTCATTTTTTGGGAATGTGGGCATAGTATTCCAGGCTACTTCCAGCTGGTTGTGGGCACTGATAATCTTATGGGGATTTAAAGAAAATTTAGAGTGATGATCAAGTCCTGACTGGAGTATCCTGTGAAGCTTGATCATCTTAGGCAGCAGTCTTGAATCTGTTCTGGATGTCGAACTCAGACATCTGGGCCATCTGTTCTTACCGGTGATTTCTCAGATGGTCTTACTTAATGAAACCTGAGTTTTCTTAACTCAGAATGAATCCACAGCCTCTCATTTCCTGTGGAAACAAAAGCAAAATCTCTTCTCCAAGGTAACATACCTTTTGACTTCAATTTTGAAGTCAAGGTACCTTCAAAATACCTATCTTAGATTAATTCAGCAGCATTTATAAGCAAATATCTTTTAGCAGCTGTTGCTCCTTCCTCAGCATTCAAACAATTCAAAGACAGCATAAAAACATACAGTATCCAGATTCTCTGTGTGTTTTCCACCTTTATGCAGCTTTATTTTAAATTCTATTTCTTTTCTTTTTAATTTTTGGCTTTTTGAGACAGGGTTTCTGTGTATATTTGTCCTGGAACTTACTCTGTAGACCAGGCTGTCCTTGAACTAACAGAGATCTGCCTGTCTCTGCCTCCCCCTCAGTGCTGGGATTAAAGGTGTGTGCTACCACACCTTGAATTCACAGAGATCTGTCTGTCTCTGCCTCCTAAGCTTTGGGATTAAAGGTATGTGATACCACACCTTGAAGTCACAGAGGTCAATCTACCTCTGCCTCCCAAGTGTTGGGATTAAAGGTGTGTCCTACCACACCCAACTACTCTCTTTCTTTCTTTTTTACTTTAAGAACTTTAACCTTTAGCCTGCATATATTTTTAACACATTGTAAACCATTTAGAGGTTTTCTTTGTCTTTGCATCTCTCTTTACTATATATCTCTCTCTTTTTCTGACCATGTGAGTCTTTAATTTGCTAAGAAATATGAAGAGGATTAAAGCCATGTCTTTGATGACTAGATCCAGCCCATTTCTTAGCTTTATGAGATTTCAGCCTCATGGCTGAGGTACCGGCCAGAGCTATGTTTATTGCCACAACTCTATGGCATTTCAAGGTCCTTGCCAGCAAGCAAGCTGCAGCATTCCTCTTATAAACCATATTCAAATGCTCCATAGTCAGACCACCTGCCTGAAAGAGTCAGTGTTTGCCCTGGCAGGATGATTGGCATTTTAAAAATGGTGTGGCTTTTTTCCTGCCACAGCTGAAAGCCGAAAAGCATGTGGTCAGCTTTTTATTGACACTATTTAATTGTTTCTTGGCAGGACCTCTTAAAGAGCTGCAGAGTTTTGCAGCTGAGTCATGAAACCTCTCTTAGATGAGAGCACTTGCTTGCCTCTAGCAAGCAGAGCAGATCTGAGAAATTGCTGCTACCAAGAAAACATGTTTTACTCTATTCTGTATTCTCTCCCAAGCTTTCTCAGGATTTCTGTGGGTGTAGTTGCCCCGTGTTGGGTGCCATTCTGTAGCATGAGGGCCTGCTTGTTGGGGTTTCCATCCTGCCCAGTTCCCCAGCTGTTTAGTCCCAGAGAAAATCACGCAGAGGTCTCCAGAAGATTATAAACTGATTGGCCCATTAGCTCAGGCTTCTTATTAGCTCTTGTAGCTTATATTAACCCATTATCCTTATCTATGTTAGCCACATGGCTCAGTACCTTTTTCAGCGGGACAGGTCACATCCTGCTTCTTCGGTGGTCTGGGCAGGAGTCCCAAGAGAGCTTCCTGTTTCCCAGAATTCTCCTATTCTCCTTGCTCTGCCTCTACTTCCTGTCTGGTTGTCCCACCTATAAATCCTGGCTAATGGCCAATCAGCGTTTATTTAAATCATGATTGAAAGAATACAGACAATTCTCCCACACCACTGCTGGGCTTCTCACACTTAGGGTTTCCTCTGATCTTTACAGAAGTTGTAGAATAGAAAATACCTAGAATGTTGAAATCAGAGTTTAAAGGGACATTTTGATGAGATCTTGAAAGACCAGAATGCTGAGGAAAATGCAGATGGACTGTGACTAACAGGTTTTATAGAGGAACAGGACTATATTGGAACTCTGTGAAGAGACATTAGTGTTACATTCTGCAAATTAATCTTGCTCCATTCTGTTCATCTCCTCAAAATGTGCATGGTGCTTAATTCAAGGCAGTATGGCATCCAAGTCATGGCATAGATGTTTCTCAGTGCTGTTAGCCGTGTTCATAGTGAGAATCTAGAGCAGAAATCAGAACAGGGTGATGTGGAAAAGGGACATTTGATAAAGGGGGAATTGTGTACTAACCTTAGAAGGCTGAAGCAGGCAAATTGCCATGGCATCAGACTCATTATGGACTACATAGCGAGCTCCAGACCACCTAAGCTACAGAGTGAGACTTCATCTCAAATCAACAAATAAATGAAGTCAAATTGTGGACAAGATAGATAGAGAGAAATATCTATGGGTGTTTACGATAGTAGTGCCACCATTGAGAAAGTGTACACTTCAAATGGAGATAATGGAAAGAATGCCTTGAGGATAAGACTTTGATTGTGGAAGTCTCTGGCTTATACAAAGGATAACCCATTTGAAAGACATTCACTTCAAAAGTAAAGGACACAGCAGAGTCATGCTTCTAGAACAAGTTCACTGAAAGGAAATGATTTCTCAGGTCATCCAGGTCATCCAATTAGGCACTCAGAGGCCACTGTAGCTGTGCTGGAGAAGGGTAACTAAATCTCAAACAGGTAGAAGAATTTGATCTCCTCTATATTATAGCATTGTGGAAGCTTGCATCTAGGGGATGTGGGGAACAGGGGACCTTAAGGCACTGTATGGCAGAGCAGATTCCCTGAGAAGCAAGTGTGTGAAACCATGTAGATAAAATCTAGGTTGCAGTGATGACCCCAGGAAACTGAAGATACTTGGACTGTGAGATGGCTGCCAAGGAAAGGTGGAGGCACTCCATAAAGACAGCTTTTAAAAAAGAGCCCATTTATCCTGCCAATGGCAGAATTGTGTGCCCAAGGCTATCCAAGCCTAATAGATCTTAAACAATACCGCCACATGCCACAAACACTGGGCATAGATCTATAGGAATTAATTTCTACCCTGCTGGTCAGTCTAGTTTCCTTTGGCTCATTCCTTGTTATGATTCATCTGCTTCCTTTTGGAATAGAAGTGTTAACTTGTTGCCATTGTATACTGCAAATTAAACAACATATTTTTGGGTTTTGCAGGGACTCACTGTTAAGAAATTAACTTGAGCCTCAACAGAGACTTGGAACTTCTGAAAGGCTTTGGCACTGTTAAGAATACACAGCATTTTGAAGTTTGACGGAACTTATTTTGCATTGTGAGAACACCGTTTCTCTTTAGGGGCCACGAGGTGGAATGTAATGCTTTGAATGTTAAATGTTCCCCTACAGGCTCCTGTGTTTATACACTTAGTTCCCAGCTGGCGGCATTGTTTGGGGGATGCTTACAGACCGCTGGAGACTGGCCTAGCTAGCTGAAAGTAGGTCAAGGCTTCCAGTCTTAAAATTGGTATCTGCTTCTGCTTTTTGAACTTTTCCACTTCCCAATATGCCACAGAATGGCTGAGTCACACTGAAGCTTCTGCCACAATGACTGAGTTACTTCACGCTTTTTATCTTCCATGGTGGACTGGTGACCTCACAGTTGTGAGCCAAATTAAACCCTCCTCACTGCTCAAGTTGCTTGTGTCAAATATTTTATCAAAGCAACATGAGGGCTAATAAATATTATTTCCTTGGTTGAACATGGAAAATAGTTCTTTTCAGCATGATTAAGTTGGACTCCTCTTTATCTGTATTCATTTGTGTTTACTTTTTGTCTAGTTTTCTGTTACCTACTTTGTCTATATTTCGGTTAGATTATTTGGGTGTTTTCCTTAGTTAATTGAAAAAGGACTTTCTAATTCAGAACACTAATCATTGGCTATCAGACAGATTTCAATACTTTGCCCATTCAATATGTACATATGACTATATGGCTATACTCATATATATTGGTACTGGGAAGTTTAATTTTTTAAGTGCTTTAAAAAGGATGGATGTGGGTGCATATCCTTCCTCCTCCCTTTCCCTCCCTTTGGCTTTTATTTATTTGGTTTTTCTTGTTTTTTTTTTTTTTTGAGACAGGTTTTCTGTATGGCTTTGGATCCTATCCTGGAACTCACTCTGTAAATCAGGCCAACCTCAAATTCTCAGAGATCTGCCTGCCTCTACCTCTCAAACCCTGGGATTAAAGGTGTGTGCCACCACCACCTGGCTTCATATCTTTTTGAAAAGCTCTTCCTGAAGGCTGTCATCCAGGAACCCAAGTTTCTTCCCTCTTATTGCTCCTCTTTACCTATAGCAGGAGTCATAAAGCTACCATCTAATTGGGCCTGCCATCTATTTTGGTAGATAAAAGTATATTGGAACACAGCCTGACCATATTTTAACATATTTTCTGTGCTTGCTTTTGAGAAGAGTTGGGTAGTTATGATTGATACCATATAGTTCACAAAGGGTAAATAAACTATTTGCTCTCTGAACAAGTCAAGGAAAGTCTGCAAACTCAGGCTTAGAGCATCATCTTGTCTCCATGACTATGTGGAAAACAAATGACTATGAACATATTTATGTAAAGGATCCTGGGAATGGGAAGGGAGGAACCCTTGCCTAGACAGTTGATATTAAGCTAGAATACAGACTATCACTCACATGGATGAAGGCAAGGTAGAAAATATAGTCTTCAAATGAGCATAAATATGTACAAAGGAAATTCTCCTGCTATTCAAAAAAGGCAGAACAACCTTTTTATTTTTACATGGTGGTGATTAATAAATTTTCCATGTCTTACACTAACCTTAGTTTTGACTTCAAGAAATCTTTCCAAGTCTTTACGTAAGTTTGGTACCTCTGAATTTATTAAAAGTAGACTCTTTCCCCCAAAGAAGCCTGTGCCTGAATGTTGTACGAAAGCCGCTTGTTTGTTCCCAACTGCTCATCCCCCAAATAGCCACAGAGAAACTGTTTTAATTAAATCACTGCTTGGCCTATTAGCTCTAGCTTCTTATTGGCTAGCTCTTACATCTTAATTTAACCCATTTCCATTATTTTATATTTTACTGCAAGGCTCATGACCTACCCACAAGGTTCTAGCTGGCAGCTTGCATCTTTCCTCTCTGGCAGCTACATGGCATCTCCTTGATTCTACCTACTCTCTCTCTCTATATATATATATATATATATCTTCCAGTCTGGCTATATCCTATTAAGCCATTGGCTGAAAACAACTTTTTAATTCACTAACCAATAAAAGCAACACATGTACAGGAGGACTTCTCACCCCACCTGTACCCTTGGTGCTTTTGAATGTCACTACATTTTTTTTTTTTGCAGTTGGTAAAGGAACTTCATTGATGTAACAGACTTAATAACCTAGAGATAGGATATCATCCTGAATTGCTCAAGTGCCCAGCATAATCACAGGGAGATGTAGTGAGAAGAGGCAGAGGGTGACCTGGAACAAACCCATCCAAGGTGAGAAGCTTGGAAAGTTTGTCATTGGAAATGCAGGAAGGAAACACATACTAAGTCACATGAGTGACATCATAAAAGACAGAAAAGGCAAATGTCTTATCTGCTGTTCTATTGCTGTAAAGAGAAACTATAACCATAAAAGAAAGCATTTTATTGAGGGCTTGTTTACAGCTTCAGAGGGTTAGTCCATTATCTTAGTCTATTATCATCATGGAAGGAAGCAGGCAGGCATGGTATTGGAGCAGTAGTTGAGAGCTTTACATCCTCATCTTCAGGCAGGCCAGCAGAGAGTGAGGGAGAAGGGAGAGAGAGAGAGAGTGAGGGAGAGGGGAGAGAGAGAGAGTGAGGGAGAGGGGAGAGAGAGA
>PVIU01027134.1:0-20916 GCA_004026605.1 Ondatra zibethicus | reverse complement strand
TTTCTGGCCTTGTGAACTGGGGATCAAACGCAGGTTCTCTCAGTCTCCTCAGTCACCCCATCCTTCCCTTATGGACCTCTCTTCCCTGATATTTACAGGGACCTCAGATGGAGATAGCCAAGTGTTCCTAATGGCTCTACTTAGCCAGTTAGTCAATGTCTGACTGCCTCCTTTATCTTAAGGAGGCAGGGTCATTGCTCAGGTTTTCTGCCTCTACCACAGTTAGATGGATTCCATCTGTTCCCATGTCCCACAGCCTCAGAAGCCAGGCTGAGACAAGCTTTTTTTTTACTGCATGTTTGGAGCAGTGTTCGTCTCATGTGCCAGACCTTTGTTAAGGCCCCCAACTGCATGTCGGATCACAGATTTCCCCTATCCTCTATTATAGGTCTCACAAACACGAGTGTTATTTTCTATCCCTGCTGCCACGTTATTCTCCTCACTCTCCTATTCTTCCCGTGAGTTCCAAGTTCCTGAACCCCAGGCAACATTTCTTAGCACCGATCTAACTTACACTCTTCTCCTATTAGCCCCAGCCGTGAAAAGTGACAAACCAACACTTCTGTCTTCTCCTCTCTTTTATCTAATTTACCTGCCAAATCAGAGGTGAACACGAACACAGAGGACACTATCTGCATCTCCCTTTCTCATGTGCTTCCCCCTGCTAAGCAGCCACGTAGGCTTCAGCTGTATCATTTCTTACACATAACCATGGCCAGGCACCCTCCAGCCTGTCCACGCTACTTCTAAACATTGTAAAACCTGTCTACACAACTGTGGGAAATGTAAAAGAAATATACTGTCTTTTCTGTCAAAAGGCTACATAAGACAAAGTTCCACTTAATTTTTTAATTTCCACTTAGCAAAAATTCCTCCTGAGTTGGCATTGTCCTACGTAGTGATATTTCATTTGTATTTTAATAAATAACGCATGCCTGAAGATCAGAGAGTAAAACAGTCCCACTGGTCATCTTTACAGACCAGGCAGTGGTAACACACACCTTTAATCCCAATAGCCACATTAGTTGCCATAGAAACCAGGCAGTGCACGCCTTTAATCCCAGCCCTAGAGAGGATTATAATATAGAAGGAGACAGTTCTCAGACACAGTCTCATTCTGAGATTCTTGGCGGCAGAATTGCCATTTCAGACTGAGGTAGAAGTAAGAGCCAGTGGCTGGCTGTTTTGCTTTTCTGACCTTCAGGTTGAACCCCAATTTCTCTCTCTGGGTTTTTATTAATCATGCTTCAATTGGGGCACAAATTCATGAAAATTGCCATTTGCCCGAGGCTTTTTAACCACCAGCCCAGACTAGAGCTGGCATTGGAATTCCAGCTCTACAAATTGGGACCCAAACCTAGGCACCTGGGTTTAGGAGGAAACTAGAACTCCAGCTCTCAGCCACCCCAGCTCAGTTTCCATGTAAAGATGGAAAAGACACAAAAAATGCGCATACTGTCTGTTATTGTGTTGTCTTTGAATTTGAAGGAGCAACAGCTGCTTAAAGACATTTGATTATAAATGCTGTTGGATTAACCCAACCTATACATTTTGAAAATGATTTGAATTCAAAATTTAAGTCAAATGATATGTTACTTTGGAGAAGATGTTTTGTTTTGGTTTCCACAGGAAATGAGAGACTGTGGATTCATTCTGGGTTAAGAAAAAACAGGTTTGATCGAGGGAGACCTCCTGAAAAATCTCCAATAGGAGTAGTCCACCAAGATGATCCAATGTTTCAGAGCATCTCTGTTACAGATTCCTCTGAGTTCTACATCCAGAAAAGCCTAAAGATTGCTGGCTAAAATGATCCAGCCTCAAAGAATACTTGAGCCAGGACTTGACCATAATCCTAATTTTTTTTCAGGTCCCCATAAGATTATCAGTGCCCCCAATCAGCAGGGAGTAGCCTAGAAAACTATGCTCACATTTCCCAAAAATGGATTACGTGATGGGAGAATGTCCTTCTGTATGTATGTTGCTTTTATTGGCTAATAAATAAAGCTGTTTTGGCCAATGGCTTAACAGAGTAAAGACAGGTGGGAAACCAGAACAGAGATATAGAGAATAGGTGAAGTCAAATAGACGCCAAAGGAGGATGGCAGAAATTTACTAGCAGGTCACAGCCTCGTGGACATACATAGATTAATAGAAATTGGTTAATTTAAGATGAAAGGGCTATCTAGGCATATGCCTAAGCTATAGGCCAAACAGTGTTGTAATTAATATAGTTTCTGTGTGATTATTAGGGTCTGGGCAGCCAGGAAACAAGCAAGCAGTCTCTGCTTACAATTATGGATGTTTGTCTTTGTTTAGAGTGTTAATTACAAATTGTTATTGATAATGGTCAGGAAAAAAGCTAAACAAAGGAAATTAGATTCAGAGTCCTTGTTTTGAAAAGAAAAAAGGGAAGTACTGTGGGATATAATGCTCTTGTACCCTGTAAAGATGTGTCACACATATTGGTTTAATAAAATGCTGATTGGCCAGTAGCTAGGCAGAAAGTATAGTCAGAGTGATCAGAAAAGGAGAATTTTGGGAAGAGGAAAGGCTTAGTCTGCCAGATGCAGAGGAAGCAAGATGAGAATATCTCACTGATAAGAGGCACCAAGCTACGTGGCTAACATAGGCAAGAATGGGTTAATTTATGTTATAAGAGCTCATTAATAGTAAGCCTGAGCTAATAGGCCAAATAATTTATAATTGTTATAAGCCTCTCTGTGTTTCTTTGGGACTGAATGGCTGTGGTACCAGATGGGACAGAAACTTCCATTTACTGTCCTAGAATTAAAACAAGTGTTTGATGCTGCTTTCTCTGCTCAAGGCTTCATTCTGCTTCTTAACCCCTCTGCTCTAAGTTAGCCAATCTCATAAGGCAGTGAGGTGCCAGTCCACTTTAGGAATAAAAATCCAGTGGGCCCTTTTCCGGGTGTGTTTGCTTGCTTGGTTTAGATTGGCTGTGCATCCTTATTCTAGAACTAAAACTTTTTCCCTTCCATAATTGTATGGTTACTCCCTTGAGGCCCCCAGACCCAATCCTTATTTATACCTTTAACTGTTCTTAGGGCATCTCTGTACTCAAGTGGTGGACTCCACTCATTAAGCAAGCATGCCAGTGCACATCATACAGAGGAAGACTGCTACTCTAGGATTCCACCCATAGACACTCCAACTCCTGATGGCTCAGCCTCAGCTACACCTCTCACTACCATAGCAAGACCCATGCAACCACTCCCATGGCAAAAAGGTAGCTAGTGCACTTCACAGAGGAAAGAACAGCTATGTGGGGATTCCCTCCTAGATGCCCTATCCCCAGGTTCTTTAGCCTCAGCTTCACATCTTGCTACCCATAGCCAGGACCAAGCAATCACACATCCCCAACTCATCTTTGGTTCTGTCATTTCTCTGTTTGGGTACCTAGTATGTGTAAAAGACTTTCCCAGGGAGACAAAACACACACACTCTGTGTGTGTGTGTGTCTGTGTGCCTGTGTCTCTTTATCTCTATATGCCTCTGTCTCTCTCTATGTGTGTCTCTCTATCTCTGTCTCTATCTCTGTCTCTTTCTCTCTTTCTGTCCCTGTCTCTCTCCCTTTCTCATTCCCCCAGAAAGGGAGCCCAGGAAAGATGAAAGTAACAATTGACCAAAGTCCAACTTCCTGAACAATATCCAACTGTTACTGGGTTGCTACCAGTAGTAAGGTCCAGCGTGTACTCACAGCAGCAGGGATGACTCAGGAACAGTTGCTGCACTGAGGATCCTACCCCGGCATAGGTGACACCTCATGGAAGCTGTAGCCTGGGAGCTCTCTGCACAACTTGCAGGCAGCTCAACAAGTCTGAGGGATTCCTCATCTCCTGAGATGGCTGGAGCTCAGCGTGGCTGCTCAGAGCTCAGACCCTGCACGCCTCCTGTCCCAGTGGCTGCTTATGGTTTCTCAAAGCTGAGGAGGGGCCTTCAAGTTTCCACTTTCCCAGAAAGCGCCTTTTTGCTTTGTTTTATTCGTTTCTGTTTCTTTACCCGCCCCCACCCCCCACACACAATGAAGACAGGGAAGCTTAGACTCTTTCTTGGCCTTCTCTCCCCTCAGTGAAGGCCATTCTCTCACTTGCAGGCCTCTTCCTACCAAGAAACCAAGACAACCTCCCTCATTTTTTCCTTACCAGACAAACTTCTCCTCTTCCACCTTGGGAACTTGCACTGAGTCTGTCAAAGGAATCCTTCTCTTGGCTCATGGCTCACTTCTCTCTAGTTTACTTGACAGTTGATTTGTCCTAAAGTCTAGTTTCCACTGTATGGGGGAGGCAGAAACATCTAATAAATGGCAAAGAGAAGATGCTGTTCCCGTCACAGCAAGTGAGGAGGAAAAGACAGAGCCAGAAGAAGGGGCCAGGACAAGAAACACCTCCAGGAATATTCGGTTAGTGGACTATTTCCTCTCAGACTATTTACCACCTCCCCGAAATGTCACTGAATTATGAATTGATCAGTGGATTAATCTCTGAATCAAGCAGAGTCTTATGATCCAACTGTCTCTCAATGGTTGGATCCAAAAACTAGAGACCAAGTCTTCAATACCTAAGCTTTTTAGGGGAAACTTCATACCCAAACCATGGGATCTTGTATATTCCTGAGGGAGAGTTGGGGACAGATAACTGGGAAGGTGAAAGCAGGCTCTCTGAGGCGAGTGCTTCTTGTTCCCAGAAGTCATTTGGAGGAGAAACCAAGGAAGGCGAGGGGTCTCTGCTGTGTGAAGAACCACGGACACAAGCTCCTGCTGCCACAAGCAGAACTTCTCGACTTTGCCTCTTTTATGCCATGATGGACTGGATCTGGAGGTGTGCTTCTAATATGCCTGCCTTTTCTCAAATTGCTTCTGTCAGGCATTTTGAATTCAGTAACAGAAAAGCAATGAATACAGAAGCAGGGGCAGAGGGAAATGTCTTCAGTTGGATTTCTGTACCATAGCCCCCCTTTCTGCTGTTTTCTGTCCTGGTGTAGGAGACCATTCCATCTTTATAAATAATACACGTGTGTTTGGGGAAGTCAGGGTAGTCCGAAATGACACCTAAAACTATTATTCCTTCTACCTTGACTCAAATTGAAAATTCGAGTGAGTTACAAAACGTTGCATGAAGGGTGTCTAGAAAAATTGTAAAAGAAAAATAAATTCTGCCCCAATGTCAGACGGAACCATATAAAGATGCTCTGACCAGAGCCCAGTCAACAGAAATGACTACATTCTAAAGTTAATTCCATAGTTCAATAAGAAAGTCCAATGAGGAAGGAAGACATGCTGTGAAGAAGCATTGTGAGCCAGAAAAGGCCATGGTTTCTCAAGGGCGTTGCAGCTCAGTCCATGTAACCCTCCTCCATTAATAGCTCCTCATCATTCGGACTTTCCCTTCGCATCCGACAATAAGTTTAACTTCAGCTTTTCGGTCCCACTTAGTGGCTGATGGGGCATCTTTTGTGCCTTGTCTTGATGCTCTCCATTCAGCTTACTTGAGAAAGCAATAGACATTCAGGATGCTGTGTTTATTAATAAAATTATATCACAAAATTCTTGCTGGGACTTGCACATTTAAGGTGATGATGTCTCCATCAAAATGTTCGGCACAGCAGGTTTGGTAGAGTTGGGAACAGTGATTAAAGGTGAAGGAATTCTTTCTAGGGTGTGATGAAACCACAAAATTCTCTAAAAATAAATCCCAAAGCAATGGTCTCTGAATAGGATGAGCAACCATGGGCCCTGAGGTCTGGACCGAGCTTTAGCCAAGCTCTCTGGTGACTGTCCTGTGTACTTTCCTTCTTAAAGCTGTCACTTTTACACTATTTCATTCAGAAGAGCTAAATGATGCCTTAAAATTAGATAATAGTAACTCATCTGTGAACTACAATTACAGAGATTGTGTCTCCTGACATGTCTGCATAATGTAGAATCAGCTTTTCATGATGGCCGCCCTCGTTAAGTTAGATTGAGTATTCAGTATATTCAAGAGAACGTCACGCTCTCAGATTTTATTATAAGTATTCTATCCCCACCAACTTCTGCAGCACAATGAGGCAATAATTCGTGAGTCAGTTCAAATAGTTTTACAGCAAGAAATACTTGTGTAATTAGCTTATAGGCCACTTAACTGCCAGTCAATCTTGTGTCAATCTGCAGAACTATTTCTCCTTAAGATGTATTTATTTTTATGAGTGTTCTGCCTGCATGTATGTAAGTTCACTGCATGTGTGTTTGGTGCTTATGGAGGTCAGAAGAGGGTACTCAATTCCCTGGAACTGGAGCTATGGATGGTTGTAAGTCTTTGTGTTCCTGCTTGGAACTGAACCCAGGTTCTTTGCAAGAGCAGCCAGTACTCTTAGTCATTGAGCCATCATTCCAGGCTCTCCTGAGCTATTTGTGTGTTCAAGATCCCTGTGCTTGTCTCATGAAATCAAAACCCTGCATCTGTTCATTGTGTTCTTCATGAGGGCCTCATAAGAATATTCGTATGTGGTTTCTACATTATACACTAATAAAGTATTTTCAAATATGCCTGCACACACTTCTAGGGGAGCAAAAGTCACCCTGAGAAGCTTCCCAATGGTATTATTTTGTAGGTGTGTGTGTGTGTGTGTGTGTGTGTGCACGCGCGCGCATGTGTATGTAGGCCAGAGGTCAGTCTCTGGTGTCATTTCTCAGGAGTCTCTCATTGACCTGGGACTCACTGACTAAGATGGCTACCCAGGGAGCCCCAGGATTCTGTCTGTCTCTGCCTCCCAGTGCTGTGAACACAAGCACACACCACTACACCTTACTTTTTATGTGTGTAGTGGGTGTCAAAACAGGTCCTCTCATTTGTATGGCAAACAATCTACTGAGCCACCTCTCCAGAACCCACAATGGTGTATTGGGCCAAAAACTTAAAAATAATACATCAGTAAAATTAAAGCATTCAGAAGTTCTGGAAGAATGGTTTTCATTAACATTATATTTTATATTTTTATTTATGCTTCCCTGTCTGTATTACCAGTTCCTTTTCTAACACCTCTATTGTAACCATCTGTTTACAAAAGCATGCTTCCCACCCATCCCCCACCCTGCCTCGGATTTTGTTCCATGGTGGAAAGGCTTCCAGAACAGAAGCAAAGAAACACATTTCAGTTTTAGTGTCAGAGTCCTAAGTGATCTCTTGTTTTCTTGACATCCATGTCTGAACTTCATGAACTTCCATGAACTTCAGCATGAGAAACTAAGTTGCTGTGGCCCATTTTGAAATGTTCTAAATTTGGACAGTAAGGACAGTCTTCCATTACTGTCTACGTTGCTCCCATTCTTGCATTATTGTCCAATAAGACAGACCCCCACCCAGAAGGAATGCAAGAATTTTCAAACCCCCCAGATCTGAGAAAGCTCCTCTACAAAGGACTTTCACCTCAGGAAGTTGGAGAGGAAAACAGTGACACTGGTCAGAGGTCAGAGACACTGAAAGAAGATAGAGAAAGCGATAAATATTAGTAAATGCATCGGTTTACATGCATTAGTGATAAACTCCCAGTCACTAACAATGCAACAGTGTCTAATTAAGAAAATAATTTTAAATTAAGAAAAATAAATTTAAAATCACTTCTGCTTGGTGCAATTTAACCAAGAGTGAGGCCAGATTTGAATTCTCTACTTGCCTTTCCCTGTGCCTTTGTTATTGTTTGTCTATTGCATGGGTCTGAACCTGTGGCTGACTGAATCCTGTCTGGTGAATTTTACCCTGTGTCTGTGTCTGTCTGTGTGTTTATGCCCCTGACAAAGGGCTTTGCTCTCTCTTTTATACAACAGCACAGAAAGCTTCTGTGGAGGAAGGAATGGGTGGTACTTTACAGAAATCTTTAACAGTTTTACAAGGGATTAAGTCAACTGACTCAGATAACAAACAAATTTTATCAAGCAACATCCACGTGTTGTTTTTTAACACTTATGGCTGTGGTGGTATTTTGTTTGTGATCTAACAAATAAAGCTTGCCTGAAGATCAGAGTAAGGAGCTAAGCCACTAGTTAGCTATAGAGGCCAGATAGTGGTGGTACACATCTTTAATATTTGGGAGGCAGAGGCAGACAGATCTCTGTGAGTTCAAGGTCACCCTGGGCTACACTAGATTGATCTAGTCTCTCTCTCTCTCTCTCTCTCTCTCTCTCTCTCTCTCTCTCTACCTATCTTTGATTTTTTAGACAGGGTTTCCCTGTACCTTTGGAGCCTGTCCTGGAACTCACTCTGTAGACCAGGCTAGCCTCGAACGCACAGAGATCTGCCTGTCTCTCCCTCTCAAGTGCTTGGATTAAAGGTGTGCACCATTATCGCCCATCTTGATCCAGTCTCAAAAAGAAATATGGAGCCAGGTGGTGGTGGCTCACACCTTTAATCCTAGTCTTGGGGGACACACTTTTAATCCCAACATGAGGGAGGTGGAGACAGAAGGCACATGGCAGGGAAAGAGAGGGGAATATAAGGTGGGAGGAGACAGGAGCTCACAGCATTCAGTCTGATAACTTGAGTCAGGATGCCCCATTCAGCCTGAGGATTTCTTAGAGGTAAGAACTAGTGGCTGGCTGCTCTGCTTCTCTGATCTTTTAGCTTTCACCCCCTAGTATCTGACTCTGGGTTTTTATTATTAAGATCAATTAGAAATTGCACTACATATGGCAAATAATCATTTTGTAAGGTTGCTTTCAATCTATTTGCTATTTCTAGCATTTATTTCCATGGCATGAATTGTTCTCTGTGTCACAGGAATGGAAGGGTATGTAACTTAAGATTACAACTGTGCATTAATTTAAGTTGTACATACTAACTACATGGGAAATCCAAGACAAGTAAAATTGGTTGCTCCACTGTTTTCTTGAAGGCAGTTTAAACAAGCAGGCTGACTACACAGCAGGAAAACATTCTTAAATTTAAGTGACCTCAAGATGTATTATTAACTTTGGCTGTGTCTGAATATTTCAGGCTCTTACAAAGCAAGAGATGTTTTTAGAATAACACGTTGCCATAGGTAAACATTGCTCAAAATGGCTATCCATAGAAACACTGTTAGTGAGACTTATCAAAATTCAACATCCAGAGCACGTAAAATACTAGGTTATAATTCCACGTAAATGAGAAAAGGATTAACAAAGTCAAAGCATTTGACTAAAGACCCTGTGTTACACAGAAAAAAAAATTAGGCTAATTTTATATTTTAAAAACTGATAAATCAAGCACACATTTAAATTAAAAGAAAAAAAGCAAAATAAAACATATGCAAGAAAACCTGAAATAAATGCTTAGTAAGTTTAAAAGAAGACAAGAGAGGGTAAAACAATAATTAGAACTCTGGAAAGAAACCAACTACGGTGGTTTGAAAGAAAATGGCCCCCAAAGGGAGAGGCACTATTAGGAGGTGTGGCCTCGTTGGAGGAAGTGTGTCACTGCGAGGGTGGGTTTTGAGGTCCTATGCTCAAGCCACACCCAGTGAGGCAGCTTACTTCTTGTTGCCTTCCGATCAAGATGTAGAACTCTTGGCTCCTTCGCCAGCACCATGTCTGCCTGCATGCCACCATACTCCCCGCCATGATGATAATGGACTAAACCTCTGAATTTGTAAGCTAGCCTCGATTAAATGTTTTCCTTTATAAGAGTTGCCATGACCATGGTGTCTCTTCATAGCAACAGAACACTGACTAACACACCAACATGGTTTTGAATCCACCAGTGTGCTTCCATGCTAGTGAAGGACAGACACATAAACAGATGAAATGAGTAAATCTCTCATTTCACGTATGGGTGGGTACATGTAACGAAGAACCAGAAATAGGGAAAAGCATAAGCCGGTGCCCAGGAGGAGACTTATTGTAAAGAGGAGAAGATCCGAGAAAGAAAAACAAAGTCTCTTCTTAAAATGCTGTGTTTGTTGTGGGCCTGTATTTCATATAAGATATTTGCAGGCAGGCTCTGGCCATGCTTAATTTCCTTGGCAGCTGCAGATCTGCCAAACAAGCTGCCCACAAGACAAAGGCCAGGAGGTATGGCTCCTTCCCCTTTATTGTTGTGTAGATAGCCTGGGAGGAAGTGTTGATCCCAAAGCTGGTAAATTAAGTTGCAGGTGTTTCACTAGCCCGCGTCCCCCGGAAAAGGAATATTAATGAGGATTCCACCTTGGTTTTACCTGGGGGATAAGTGGTGTTTTGAGAATAAATGCGGGTAGACCTTTCGGATGGAAGAAGCCTGAGATGCCCCTCTGAGATGACTGTGTGAACTGTGTCTCGTTATTTCCACGTGCCTCCGTACAATTACACTTAGGGTAAGGTAAATAGTTTCTATGTGGGGGCCACGGTCCCCGACAGTTTGTTTGTTTCACGTTGAGACAAGGTCTCACAATGTAGACCTGGCCGTCCTGAAACTGGCTCTGTAGGCTAAGTTGGCCTCAAACTCAGAACCTGCCCCTGCCTCCCAGGAGCTGGGATTAAAGGTATGTGCCATCATACCTGGAAATATATAACATTTTATAAAAATGTGTAAGCCTGAAGCATAAGAAGTTGAGAAGGATCAGAAATGCACCTGAGGATGCCCAGGAGGAGGAAGGGAGGGAAACCAGAGGGTGCAGCCCGGGGAAGAAGCATCAATTCCGATGTGAAGGACCCTGATTCATTTACCAGTCATCTCAGCATCTGAGAGCATGGGCGGCGGCAGGCTCGGTGTTGTCATGGGGTCTTTTGGGACACATAGAGGCCTGCAGAGAATGCTGGAAGAGCAAGGATTCTGACACCAGAGCATCTGAGGCTGCGAGGCAAACTTCCCCCGCAAAGCTCCTATTCGATCCTCAAGTTTCTAGCTGCCACTGGACATTCGCAAATAAATTAGTCAGCGGGACTGATAGCTGTGTCCTGATAAACTGGGGTGGGAGATACCTCGTTCTTCTTAAGTACGGTAGCTTGGACTGAAAGTCGATGTTCATTTTAGCTGTGTCTCCCTCCACTGCCATTAACAATGACTCGTCGCATTTCCCCCTCAGAATCCTGACACTCCTTTTCAGGTGGCTAATGGCCCTTTCTCTGTTCAGTCGAAAATGACCCAGAGGAAAAGTGATCACAGACAACACTTTCTATACCCAAATTAACACAAAGCACATAAGGGTACCGTCATGGTGGTGGGTATTATAAGGCAAGCAATGCTTTTGTTGGAATAAAACAGCCAGCTAAGTACTTTGAAGCATTCGTGACGTTATATGACTTTTGCTAATCTGGAAGATAAGATATGAGCTCACACACCAGAGCTAAGTGACAAAAAAATGATAGAGTGAGTGTCATGGGAGATAAGACGGGAGCAGGAGTCACTCCTGGTTGTAAGTGTCTTGAGTGAAGAGAAATTTTGATCTGGGACTAGGAGAAGAGAGCTGTAATTATTACATGATCGGAGAAGCACGGATTCAAACAATTTCTCATGTGAACTCTCTTCAGAAACTACTAGAAAGGACTCCAGCAAAATGAAGGAACAAATTAAGAGCCAGGCACTTGATCTGTGGAACCATACTTCAGTATGAGAGGGATGCAGCCAAGCTTTTCCGCAGGACAAAAGTCTCCGCTGAACGACCTTGAAGTCACAAGACACTCCAAGACCAAGTTCTCAGCACAAAGAAGACTTACTCGCCCCAGAGGAATGAAGAGCAGGGAATAAGAGACAAAGACGTGGGAGAAGGTGAAAGGAACAAGAGAGTGGGGGAAGGGATAGTTGCCTCAGAGGGACAACAGGCTAACTCTGAATAGAGAGGAGACAAAAGTAGCCTGTAGACAAATGGCAGTTTATTAAGGTAAAAGGCGAAATTCCTCTTAGGATGAGTTGGCTAATTTTGATTGGACATGTTAATTAAGGCAGCCAAAAGGGGGTTTTTGATTGCTGGACTTCAAGACTTTGATAGCTGAACCTTGGTTGTCAGCCTCAGGAGGAGAAAGTGGCCAAATGAAAGGAAAGACCTTGGTAGCTAGCTTTAAGAATGCAAGGGAATGGGGAGGAAGGGTAAAAGTGACATGTTTGTCAACCTCTGCCCTGTGTTCTCCATGTCCAGGCCTGTGTTCTCCATGTCCAGGCCTGTGTTCTCCATGTCCAGGCCTGTGTTCTCCATGTCCAGGCCTGTGTTCTCCATGTCCAGGCCTGTGTTCTCCATGTCCAGGCCTGTGTTCTCCATGCTCTGGCCTGTGTTCTCCATGCTCTGCTGTGTTCTCCATGCTCTGCCCTGTGTTCTCCGTGCTCTGGCCTGTGTTCTTCATGCTCTGCCCTGTGTTCTCCATGCTCTGGCCTGTGTTCTCCATGCTCTGGCCTGTGTTCTCCATGCTCTGGCCTGCTAGAGCCACTTCAACCACCACAGACCAGAGCCAGACCATGGAGGACACTCTGGGGAAACTGTAACTGAGAAAGGACTAAATATGTGTTTCCTGTAGCATGTTTGGAACACAATACAAAAATAATGGGCAAATTAGATGTAGCTCCTATAAAACAATAGGCTTGAGAGCGCTGTGGTTTTTAAAGTATCACATTATTTATCTCGGGAGTGAAAGATAGTTTGAGTCAGGACAAAGGACTTCAAGGGTGGACCTGCTCAAAAGTTCTTATTAAATATTCCCAGAACTGGTGTTTAGGACGATGTTAAAAGAATTATACTAATTCAGAAGGTAAGTTCTGTATCATTTTAAAAGAAATGTCAACACATAATCTAGAGATAGGGAAGGAAATTCCAGCATGAAAAGCCCACACATTAGGGGCCTTACCCTTAAGGAGTGAGACTGGGAGTGGGTGTGTGCAGACACTTAGGGAAGGCTTCATACCTGTCTCTTATTTTGAAAAACAATATATGGAAGAAAAAGTCTTCAGCTAAAAATCAGAGGCGCCTTGATCCTCAGGCAGAAATGAACACTGGGCCTGGAATGAGCTTCGGAAACCCACCATGTTACACCAGGAACATAAAAGGCCAATTGAAGGATATAGGGTCCTTCCCTTATGGATTTTGAATCTAATCAATAAGTAGACAATAGACTAGAAAAAATATACATGTACAGACTGTAGTAACAAGAAATGTCAATAGAAAAAATATTCTGGTAGTAAACAATTCTGAGGGGAGGCAGGGCAACGACTTAAGTTTTTTTCAGAATAGCCTCCTGGAGATAAATGGAGTTTTGCTGGGACCAAAGCTGGATCTAGAAATGGTTAGAAAGACACTGTGACCAGAGGGCAGTAGGACAGTCGCTCAAGAGGGAAAATGAGCAAAATGCCTGACCACGCTAGAAATTTAAGAAGTTCTGGGCATATAGATAAAATTTAAAGCCTGGGCCCAGAGAGAAGGCTCAGTGGGACAATGAGCTTGTTGCTCAAGCCTGGTCACCAAAGGTCAAAGGTCCACCCCTAAACCCACCTATTGTGGACAGAGCTGACCTCACAAGGGCATGGCCATACGTGCAGGAGCACGCATACACATCATGTTTTGTTTTGTTTTTCTTTCCTCCTAACTTTTCCTTCCTTCCGTTTATTTGCTTTTTTGAGACAGGGTTTCTCTGCGTAGTCCTGGCTGTTCTAGAACTCACTGTGTAGACCAGGGTGGTCTCACACTCACAGAGATCCATCCATCCATCCACCTGCCTCTGCCTCCCAAGTGCTAGGATTAAAAGCGAGTGCCACCACCGCCTGGCTAATAACAGATTCTTTAAGGAACCTCAGGGAGCAGAGTGTATTGTGCACACCCACACTGGCCTGTAGAAAAGGCATGGAAATGACGATCATCCCCTAATATGTTCAGTTGGCATTTCTGTAAAAATGCCTTGGGCCTTCTATTTATTTTGAAATCCAAGTGCATCACAACTGGAGTTCCATGTGTTTGTGGTATACTCCAGACAAAACCGGAGAGTCTATTAAGTTCCTTCATTATCCCCTTTGTAAAGTCAAAGACTAATTGACTTCCAGCCACGGGATCGCCCATGTGCTTCGGCCGAGGAGAAGAGATTTAAAACGCTCTGCCGGTTCACTCGTAGAAGGCGAACGTCTCTGTTAGCGCCGCGGAACGTCGGGCCGAGGAAGGGTGCGCAGGAGGCCGCTAGGCGGAGCTCGGGGCGGGGCGGCGGGCTCGGGGCCTGCGGGGCCTAAAGTGCGAGCCAGCGGCCCAGGGAGGGACCCGCCATGCCGCTCCTGTGCGCGCGCGCGCTCCTGCTGCGCGGCCGCCTCCTGCGGGCTCGACTCCCCCTGCGCGCGCTCCCGCCCATGCAGAGCCGAAGCCTCGACGGAGCCGGTGCAGTCCCTCCGCCCGGGCCGGGGGTGCGGGCGCTGGGCCGGGAGCGCGCGCGGGTGGAGGGGAAGCCGGGGCGGAAGCGCGCGCGCAGGGGTGGGCTGGGGAGGCTGGGCCTGCTCCGGTAGCTGGGAGCCGGGGCTGGGCTCCGAGCGCGGGAGCGAGTCCATTGGGGTCCCCGAGGAGGGGAGTCCGCGGCGGCCAGTGCCTCCGCTAGGCTGCGCTCGAGCCCTTTGCGGAAGGCGGCGCCCCCGTCCTGGGTGGTGGGCTCGTCCAGGCAGGAGAGGCTTTTTATTTTTTGATTCCCGGGCTGGCGTTCTCCGGTGCTCATTTCGCTCTTGCTCTTTTTCCCTCTAGCTGCCATGCCCTGCTCGGAAGACGCGGCCGCCGGCTCGGTCAGCAAGCGGGCTCGGGCCGAGGATGGCTCTTCTCTGCGCTTCGTGCGCCTCTCGGAGCACGCCACGGCTCCCACCCGCGGGTCCGCGCGCGCTGCGGGCTACGACCTGTACAGGTGAGAGCCACGGCCAGGCGGCAGGATTGCAAACCCCGAGCCTCGGTGCAGCCGTGGCTCCGCCGCGGTCTCGCGGAAACTTTTAAGAGTTCTACTTAAGCAAACCCAGTAGCAAACCTCGGACGAGGGGAAAGTAAACGGCTGACATACCTAAAGCATTGCTGTGCAGCGCGCACGCCACCCTTTACAAAGGGAAGGTCCGGTGAGAGCGCTTATTCTTGACAGAGAGGTGACGGTCTGCGCTGTGCACGTTAGATAAGCTACGTGGGAGTCTAGGAAAAGGATCCCTGGGCGCTATTTACATTTCTATACGGCCATCCAGTCCTGGGAACTTAAGAAGGGGGGGGCGGTCCCAGGCTAGTGATATGGCTCAGCAGTATAAGCACTTGGCGATGGTCATCAAGTCTCATGACCCGTGTGTCGCATCTAGCATGGCGAGTCTTTGGAGAGATATTAGGTACTTTGCTCATCTTGTAAGTAAGCTGGGGTCTTCTGTGTTTCGGAAGTGAGTGGTGTATAGGGAGTGCAAATACCACGTTCTCTAGACCGAAGGCCTTCCGAGTAACTTCCAGTGCTGCTCTTTGTAGTCTCTGACGTTTTTAACAGGAAGGGAGCACACCTTTTGGTAGGTGCACCTTCGGAAATCGGTTTTCATCCGTGTCCATCCCCAGCAGCCACTGGGGATGGACACCCAAAATTGGGTGACCAATTTTCTCCTCAGCCACCGAAGTTCACAGCCACAGTTTAGGAGGTTTGTTGATCCATCTAGCTATAAAGGAATGCCGCGCATCTTGGCGTCCCACCAGTGATATGTCTTACCATTTTCCTCTGCAAGTTCACCCTCACTCAGGAAAATCGTTACAAAAGTAAAATGGGTTCATCTGTGTTAGCAGGTTAAAACTGTGCCTGGTGTGCAGTGAGGGCCTAGTGAGTGTTAGCCGTTGTTTGCCAGTTTCTTGGCTTTTCATTTTCTTTCCATAAAGTTTGTGAATTAAGTCTACCTTTCTGCTCCTCATGCTAATTCCCAACCATTGCTTTCAGAGCCGAAAACGCACAGCTGTGACAGTGTTGGCATCTGCTCGTTCCACTGTTAAATTCAGAGAACTGTTAGCTAAGCTGTGAGCCCTTATTTCTCTCCCACCCCCAGCCAGGGTCTTACCATGGAGTTCTGGCTAGCCTGGGGCTCACCAAGATCTCTCTACCTGAGCGCTAGGGTTAAAGGTGTGTGCCGCCACCTCCAGCCTAAACCCTTCTTTTTAAAGCTAAAAGAAAAACTACCTTCTAAAGAAACGTTTTAGATGAGTTAGGAATTTGTCAATATTGTTTATAGGATCTAAGTTCATATGAAGTAATGACATAGCTATACATTTTATATGCATTATCGCATCAAAGAATGTTAAAAACAGTTTAATAAAGGGGTGGTGGTGCACCCCTTTACTTCCAGCACTTGGGAGGCAGAGGCAGGAGGATCTCTTGAGTTCAAGGCCAGCCTGATCCACAAAGAGAGTGGCAGGACAGCCGTGGCTGTTATAAAGAGAAACCGTGTCTGCAAAAAAAAAAAAAAAAAAAGCAAAAGGAAAAAAAGTTTTAATAAATACTTACTTTGTTTAAATGTCTTTTTAGTGCCTATGATTACACAATACCACCCATGGAGAAAGCCATTGTGAAAACAGACATTCAGATAGCTGTTCCTTCTGGGTGCTATGGCAGAGTAGGTAAGTGGTGTAAGAAACAGGTAACCGTCATGCCTGCCCTGTATGGTCACGTCTGTCATGTTAGTGTCATGTGGACACACAGTGGAGAGCCGATGCAAGCTTGGGCCACACACAGCTATTTTAAAAAACTTCGGTTCACATGTCTGCGTTCGTCTCTTTTTGCATTTTTACTTCAAATACCTTCTTGAGTTTATAGAGCTGTTACGCTGACCCAATTGCTGGTTCTTAAAATGGAAAACATGGGTGGTTTTTAACTGAAGCTTTTTCTAGTAGTATTGTAACTTTGCAAAAGTTGTCTGCATAGGAGGTCACATCCTTGGTAAATATAGTGATAAGCGTGACTAATATTTGTGTAAGAAAGTGGGGTCTTATTATGGCTTTGGCATTTTATATTATGGGAGAGAGGCCTGAACCCACTGAACCTTGTCTTGCTCCGGGCCCTAGAGATTAGAGCGAGGGGCACTTGTATGTTTGTATCGGTTACTGCTAAGAAGAAATGGACTGAGTTTCTGGGATGTGCCACTTGTCTTAGATAAGAGACCTGGACTAACGCGGTTGCCACACGTGTAGAGCCTCTAGTAGTACTTTGCCCCTTAAAAGGAGGAAAATGGGTTCTGCTGGTCTGTAACATCACTGACTACACTTTTAAGGTCCCAACACAGGAGAGAACTGAGTCCACAAAGTTGCCTTCTGACCTACATATGTGCACACACACATACCATACACGGTCATAATAAGTACATATGATTTAAAAACTAGTCAGAAGGCTTCAGATTGGGCTGTACTTGCTCACTTTCCGATCCATTCCAGCAACTCATTGCTCCCTTCGGTACTATGACCAGTCCTGTGACTGTGCTTTGGGTTTGTTTTGAATTAAAACAGCATTGAATTTTTTTCTAAACTAGCCTTTTCCAGCTTTGGTGGTATAGTATATGGTAAATGTGTTCTTTAAGAATGGTCTGCCGACATTAAGGTGAAAATAACCACCTTAGAGGAGACCGTGGTACTTTAAGTTATATCAAAAATAGTGTATCTGTTTCCCCTTACCATTTAAAGTAACCACTGTTTTTCAATTTTGTTTTCAGCTCCACGTTCTGGCTTGGCAGTAAAGCACTTCATAGATGTAGGAGGTAACATTTATTTCTTTATTCTATGAGATTTTGTAGTATCCTTGCCTCTGGGAATTTCTAAGCCTGAATAGGCAATAATGCTATGGTTTCAGATACTATTTGATAATGTCTAATTTTTACTGATCATATGAAATGCATGTTGTCTTACTAATAACAGGCACTGTCCAACAAAGGGTTTTGCCTTGCTGTACTGATAATCTATATTAAGTACAAATGAGGAAAACTTTTTGTGTGGTTAGTGAATTATAGATTGCTGAACTGTTAAGCAAAAGGTTCTAGTTAGACAGCTCTAACTTGTAAGAATTTTCTTAGCTTTGGAAGAAAGGCCATACTTGTTTTGCAAAATGTAGCAAGGTTCTTTGCCCCACAGTACCAAGACTAACTATGGTGCTTTTCTCTGTTTCTCGAAAGTGTCTTCGGTGGCACCTGTTTCTCATGTCACCTTTGTGCAGTGTCACCTTGTAGCTACAGGGTTTCTAGCCGTGCCTCTGTATGTAAAGAATCTTAACTTTCCTGACAGGATTCTTATGTGTGTATTCATTTAGTATATGTGAGCATTTTGGCTTCGTGTATACATGCGCAGTGTGCATGCCTGGGTCTTTGGGAGACCAGAAGAGGGCCTCATCCCCCGGACCTGGTGTTACAGAAGGTTGTGAGCTGCCTCGAGGGTTCTGTCAACTGAACTAAGATCCTCTACAAGAGCAACAGCGCTTTTCATTGCTGAGCCATCTTTGTAGGCCCTCCTGATAGGATGATGTTGTTTCTGAGCTCTTATTAGAGCACATAACTTCACTGCTGTTGTGCCAGAATCTTGACCTTTCTTTGTCTTCATCCAGTATTTTTGACTGCAGAGACACTGGCCTTCAGATACCTGGGTATGCTAGATTGTCTTGCAGCCATTTTTACAGAATGTGTCGTGGGGGGGGTGAAGTTGTTTGTTTGTTTTTTGTTTTTTTAAATGAGAAAATTGGCTTAGGATTGTGTTTCTAATACCACTGTCCTCACCAGTGGGATCAAACTGCCCCGTCCCCTCACTGTCCTGTCTTTATTGTTCTGTGCCAGTGTGGGTTGCTTAAGGACGATGAAGGGCTGGTTGCCCGGACTTGTCTACCCACGGGCGTCCTGTTTTGGAAAGTACTGGTGTCTCCCATGGTGTCACTAGGTGGCACTGTGGGGCAAGGCAGATACCCCTAAACAGTTTTCTGTTGTGTGTAGCCATAAGGTTGGTATTTACAGTTCTCCCTTGGATTGAGAATTCCAAGGGCTTAGTGAGTTACATTTAATTTTCAGAAATACTTTTTACAGACTGGAGAGATGGCTCAGCAGTTAAGAGCACTGGCTGCTCTTCCAGAGGAGTTGGGTTCAATTCTGACCACTGCATGGCAGCTCACAACTGTCTGTAACTCCAGTTCTGGGGTTCTGGCATGCTCTTATGACCTCCTCAGGCACAGAATGCATGTGGTGCTTAGACATCTATACCCATACACATAAAATAAAAATTTTTTAAAAATTACTAATTCAAATATAGCCACTTGGCATATATTAATTATCTAACTTAAAGTTATAAAAGGTTTTATATATTTTTAGTGAAATTTCAAAGGGTTTTGAAAGGGACTATACTCATCCGTATAATAGAATTTAGTGTGCCTGCCTCTGAGGGGTACGAGAGCTAAGTTATGTGTGTGAAGCAGCCAACAGTGTTTGGCACATACTTTAATTCAAGTTAACAGTTCTGTCTCCTAAGGATGTAATAGATTTTTATGTGGAAACTTTTTTTCCCCTCCAACTTTGTTTCTAAATTTTGCTCTGCTTAAACTAACTGTCTGGGGGAACATCGTGTAGTTGGAAGGTTAGTTTGCCTGGTGGTTGGTGTGAGGTTATTCATAAACTCACACTGTGGTATGCTCTTAGATGCAGAATATCTAAAGAATTTCTCTTAGGTACAAGTTTATCATAGTTGGCTACTCCAGGGAGATGTTGTTAGAAGCCTCAGGCTGGAAAGAAGGGTCAAAAGGAAAAGTTGACTCTGCAAGACTGTGTTCTGAATTCACATCTGGTAGGTGTGGAGCCTTTTCACTAAAGTTTCCAACAATGACATGCCAAAGTCTTGACACAGAAAACCTTGCCTGAAGTCGATTACAGACTGCCAGTTCCAGTGCCTGGTTTTTCCAGTGATAACTTTCCAAGATACTCAGTGCATTTTCACGAAGAGATATTAGAACACACTGATCTTCATGCAGAGATTGCATACAGGGTTCACCATCTTCATGCAGAGATTGCACACAGGGTTCACCATCTTCATGCAGAGATTGCACACAAGGTTCACCATCTTCATGCAGAGATTGCACACAAGGTTCACCATCTTCATGCAAAGAAGAACAGTCTTGTGGGGGTTTTGTTTACTTGCCCTTTATTCTCTTCTTTCTTTCTTTTTTATAATAGTGGTACTGGGATTGACCCCAAGAACTCACACAAGTGCTCTTCCCCACCCCCCCTTTTTTTTCTCTAGTCCTCTCTGTACTTGTAGTGGCTTTGTGGGTTCTAGGAATTGAACTCAAATCCTGTAAGAACAGCCAGTGCTCTTAAGTGCTGGGCCATGTCTCCAGGCCCTCTTTTCCTGTCTGCATGGAGTACAAGATGCTCACCACTTGATAAGCATTCAGGACAGAAAATTGGAACACACTTTTAAAATGCTTGTTTTTTAGTAATATCATTTCTTTTCAGACTGTGTAGGACCAACGTGAAATTCACTTTGTCAGGTGTAAGAAGAAGAATCTGAGAAAGTCTTTGGAAAAGTAGTTTTGAGATAATCTAAGACACCTGTTGTAATGAGGGGTTCGGGCTGCATTCCCGGCGCCGGGCCCCTTGTGCCATCCGGCTCCTGGTGTGTACCCGAAATAATTACACGGAAACTGTATTTATTTAAATACTGCCTGGCCCATTATCTCCAGCCCCTTACTGGCTAACTCTCACATATTATTTTAGCCCATCTCCATTAATGTGTATCGCCACTTGAGTTGTGGCTTACCTGCATGAGTCTAACCAGTGTCCATCTTGTGCTGGAGAAGCATGGCATCTGCTCCACTGCCTTCTCTCTCACAGCATTCCCTTCTCTCTACTCCGCCCACCTAAGAGCTGTCCTACCAAAAGGCCAAGGCAGTTTTCTTTATTTAACCAATGAGGGCAATATACAAACAGAAGACCCTCCTACACCATTTCCCCTTTTTCTGTTTAAAAAAAAAGAAGGCTTTAACTTTGACATAGTAACATTACA
>PVIU01027133.1:0-20969 GCA_004026605.1 Ondatra zibethicus | reverse complement strand
AATCTGAATTGTCTTTACTGTATATCTCTTTTTCTGAGCACATGAGCCTTTAGTTTGCTAAGGGGTATGACTAGGATTAAGGCTTCAGCTTTGGTGGCTGGATCCACGCCATTCCTTAGCTTTTTTAGAGTCTAACTTCACGACAGAGATACTGGCAGGAGTCACATTAATTGCCATAACTCTGTTTAGTTTCTAGTTTAGGTCCATACTACCACCAAAAAGCCTGCCATGGGCTGCTCATAAACACCATTTAAGAGTTTGGTGGCAGAGCCTCTTAGGAGAGCTGTAAGGTTTTTGCTGCTAAAGCTGGGTCAAGAAACTTCTCTTAAAGGAGTCCTGCCTCTGCTTGCCTCTAGCAAAAAGAGCCCAACTGAGACAATGCTGCTACCAAGAAGCCGTGCTTGACTCTATTCTTCTCTGTCTAGAATCCTTTCTTTTTTTAAATCTTTCTCTGGCTTTATGTGGATATTGTTGCCAAATGTTTGGGTGCCATTATATAAACAGAGATGGCACCTCATTTCCTGGCCACTCAGACCCAAATAATCACACAAAAAACTATATTAACTACAACTGTTTGGTAAATTGCCCAAGCATATTCTAAGCTAGTTCTTATGTCTTAACCCAGTTCTACTAATCCGTGTATCACCACGAGACTGCTGCTTACCAGTAAGGGTCCGGCATCTTTTTCCTTTGGTAATTACATGGCATCTGTCTGAGTCCACCTTCTTTCTCCCTAGGTATATGTCTCTGTTTGGATTTTCCACCTGGCTTTACTTTGCTAAGCCATTAGCCAAAACAGCTTTATTCATCAACCAATAAAGGCAACACATATAGAAAAAGACATTCAATATCACATGCACATATATACTTAATAAGAGATCATGAATTTGAAAGAGAGTGGGAGGCACTAAAGAGTGGAAATGATGTAAATGAAGTACTCGTGTATGAAATTTTCCAAAATATAATAAATTTAAAATGTGATAAAAAGAAAACCATCTCTGAGCAATTATAAGTACTTACGTATGTATAGCCTCAAATTCTCACAAACAATACTCAATTTAAAATGAAATATTAAATTTCCTTTACATTTGTTTCACAGCTATAACAAGGAGCAAAACTATCCAAAGGTCCAGAGGGAGAGACTTGAGCTCTAAACACTCTCCTCTTGCACTAATATTTCTACCTAAACAATGTGGATAGAAACAGGTAGCTTCCAGTCAATAACAGATTTTTCCCTTAGTTATAAAAAGCTGAAACAAGTGGCCAGGTCGACCTGGGAATAAGATAAGTGATCTTCACTCTCCTTCCTGTCTCCTGTTACAAATTCTCCAATCTCATCCCAAGCCCTGTAGCTTACCATTGTCTCTCTTGCAGCCTCTATTCCTGGGGACTCCACCAAACCTCTCAACAGATCCAGCTTTCCTCCTTCCTGGGGACCCTCTTCATTCTACCTCCTAGTCCATTATCATTCTTCTGTGTCAGCCATCAATACCTGGAGACATGCTCTACCTGGGAACCCACTGGCCACACTAGGCTAGGAATCAAGTAGATAATCTTCATGCTTCTTCCTGTCCTCCACTGTAAATTCCCTGCTCTCACCTCCAGCCCGGTAGCAGACCACTTGCAGAGATTTTTCTTCCCACTTTACCTCCATCCCCTGAGTGCTCTGCCAAGTTTTGCAGTGGGTCCAGATTTCCTCCTTCCTGAGGACCCTTTCAACCCCCCTTCTATTCTGTTTCCATTTCTTCCTGACAGGTCCCAATACTTATAAACATGATTTCCAGGGACCCTCAGTGACCACAATGGGCAGGGACTCAGAAGCACTCTACCAAGCAACCCTCAGATCCCACACTCTTCTAACATCCACAGAGAACAAGATAAACAAATAAAAGGAACACCCACTCAACAAAGATAAGGTTGAATACTAATACCTGGAATCACAACCATTCTAACCAAAGATGCCTAGACACCACTGCAAAACACCCAAGACACCCAAGACAATATGTCTCCATCATAACCCAGCAACTTTACCACAGAAGGCCCTGAGCTATGTGATATAGCTTAAAGCACAAGAACTTCAAAATAGTTATTATGACCATGTTCAAGACATTACATAGGTTTTGAATAAATACTTTAGTGAAGTGAGATAACACAAACAAACAGTGGTGGGAAATCATGAAAATAGTTCAAGATATGAATGTAGAAATAGAATCATTAAAGAAAATCCAGTCTTAAATAATACTGAAAATGAAAACTTTACGAAGTCAAACTGAGGCCTCATAGGTAAGCCTTGTTCAAAAAGTATAAGAGATGGAATAGATACTCTAAGGCACTGGAGACCAGATAGAAGAAATAGATACCTTCGTCAAATACAATGTTAAATAAAAAAAAATCCAGCTCCACCTCCCCCCCCCAAAATCTGGGAAATCTGGGACGTTGCAGAAAGACAAAAATCTATGAATCATAAGAATAGAGGAAGGAGAAGAAACCAAGGTCAAATGCACAGAAAATATTTTTAACCAAATCATAGAAGAAAATTGTCCTAAGCCAAATAAAGAGATGCCTATCATGATACAGGAAGCATACAGAATGACAAATCTATTGGACCACAAATGAAATTCCCCATAGCATGTAATAGTCAAAACACTAAATATACAGGGCAAAGAAGAATATTAAAAGCTATAAGAGAAAAAGACCAAATAACACACAAAGGCAGACCACATTAATAACACTTGAATTCTCAATGGAGACTGCAAAAGCCAGAGGGATCTGTAAAAATGCTACACCAACTACCACAGCTGCCTGCCCAGACTACTATACCAAGCTACAACTTCAAACACAACAGATAAAGACATTCTATAATGAATCCAAATTCAAATGTCTATCTACAAATTTAGCTCAACAGAAGGTGCTAGAAGAAAATTTTCAATATGAAGTATCTAACCATCCAAATAAACACAAGGAATAAATAATGTCAGATTGACAAATCAAAAGAAAGGGTTAAAAAATACCCACACCACTACAACAAAATAGTGGAAATCAACAAACACTGCTCATTTATAACTCTCAACATCAATGGTCTCAATTCCACAATAAAATAACACAGACTAAGAAAATAGATTCAAAACCAGGATCTACCTTTCTGTTTCATCCAAGAAATGTGCCTTAACACAGAGGATAGACATTAGTCATCTCAGGGTAAAAGGATGGAGATGCATACTCCAAGTAAATGGACCTATGAAGCAAATAGCCATTTTAATATCTGTCAAAATAGACTTCTAATCAAAGCTAATCAGAAGAGATAGGGAAGGACACTAAAGAACATTAAAGGAAAAATCCACCAAAAGGATATTATAATTCTAAACATTTATGCATCAAACACAAGGGCACCCAAGTTCATAAAATAAATACTATTATAGCTAAAACCACATATTGACCCTCAAACAATTGTAGTGGATGGCTTCAGTGCCCCGCTCCTGCTGTCAGGCAGGCAGGCCGTCAAGGCAAAAGTTAAACAGAATTGCTGGAGATAAATCACATCATAAATCAAATGGACCTAGCCGATATTTCAGAAAATTTCACCCAAACACAAAAGAACACACCTTCTTCTCAGCAACTCATGGGACTGTTTCTAAAATTGACCACATACTTGGACACCAAGCAAGTCTCAACAGATAGAAGAAAATTAAAAGAACACCTTGCGTTCATTATATCTGACCATCAGATATTGAAGCTGGATATCAACAGCAGAAATCTTACAAACTCATGAAGACTGAATCACTCAGTACGGAATGAAAAGTGGGTTGAAAAAGAATTTAGAAAAGAAATTTAAGAATTTTTAGAATTAAATGAAAATTAAAACACAGCATATCCAAACCTATGGGACACCATGAAGGTAATTCTAAGGGGCAAGTTTATAGCACTAAAGGCCTATCTAAAAAAAATTAGAGAGGTTTCCTATTTGTAATTCAATGGAACACTTGAAAGTCCTAAGACAAAAAGAAGAAATAACATCCAAGAATAGACAGCAAGAAAAATCAAACTCAGACTGAAATCAATATAAGAGAAACAAACAGGAAAAATCAGTATGAAGAATCAATAAAACAAAGAGCTGATTCTTTGTGAAAATCAGTAAGATTGACAAACCCTTAGCCAAATTAACTAAAAGACAGGGAGAAAAGACACTAACTAACAAAATTAGAGACAAAAATGAGTACGTAACAGACACTGAGGCAATCAAAAGAATCATGAGGACTTTACTCCAACAAATTGGAAAACCCAAAAGAAATGAATAATTAATTTTCTTTATATATACTATCCACTAAAGTTAAATAAAGATTAGATAAGAATTTTAAATTGGCCTATAACCCCCAGTGTTATAGAAGCATTAATTATAAGTCTATCAAGTATAAACCAAAAAAATGTCCATATCCTACTAATAAAAAGCTAGGAATACAAACTACTGTTAAGGGCAGGACCCATGCTGAGTAGTAGGTGACCAACACCAACCAAACTAAATAATGTTTTTGGAATAATTTTGTCTCATAATGCTTTGTCTGTGCATGTTTTCAAGCTTCTGTTTATGGGTTCTTGTTTTGTGGTTTTATGAGATTTCTATGTATGAATGCTGATGTGTGTCTATATGCCTATACGCGTTTCTTGTGCCTTTTCTTTGGCTCTTTTTTCCCCAGATTTTTTCTTTGTTTTGTCCTATTCTGTTTTCTTCTTTTACTTCTGTTTTTAGTTGTCTGTGTTCTAATAACAGAGAAAGGAAGGATGTGAATTTGGATGGGGAGGTGGGAAGGATCTGGGAGAAGATAGGGGAGGAAAAACAGTGATTGGGATTTATTGTATGATAAACATTTTTTAATAAAAATCAAAATTATCAAAGAAAATAAAAATATAAAGCAAAAATGTGATATTTTCAATCCTACTTATTCTGAACCATGAGAGCAAACTAGTATGTTTTATTTCTCCATATTTTATTGGTGTAGGAGGTCCTTCTGTTTATGTGTTGCTTTCATTGGTTGAATAAAGAAACTGCCTTGGCCTTTTGATAGGGCAGAAATTAGGCGGAGTAGATCGAACTGAATCCTAGGAAGAAGGGCAGTGTGGCAGACGCTATGAATCTCCTGCCTGAGATGGACGTAGGTTAGAATCTTGCCGGTAAGCCACAATCACATGATGATACACAGATTTAATAGAAATGGGTTAATCAAGGTGTGAGAGTTAGCCAATAAGAGGCTAGACCTAATGGGCCAGGCAGTGATTTAATTAATCCAATTTCTGTGTGATTATTTTGGGTGTAAGCTAGCCAGGTGGGACGGAACAAAGGGGCCCCACGCTCTTCACAACATTATATTATGAAAAATTTAAAACTATAGGAAATATTAAAAACAAATACAATGATACTCATTCTCTTTTCACTTACATACAAAAGCAACTAACATTTTGCCAATATTTTACTTTCTCTTTCTCATAATTTGTGCTATGTGTGAATTTAGGAGTATAATCATCCCTCAATAAGACACATGTGGGGTTAGTGTTTTCTAGAGGAATAAAATCAGTAGGGTGAAAATACATCATGAAAAGCAATTTATCAGATTAGTTTACATGATAGGAACTGAGTAGACCAACAGTGGCCATCCACATGCTGGGGAGAGAGGTTCAGGCTCCAGGAGCTGCTCAATACATGAGGCTAGATATCTCTTCAGTCCCGATTTTGTTCAGAAGTCATGAAAAATCCCTGGAAAGCTGCTGGTCTTTACATTGGAAGGTGGGTAAGACTGGGTTCTGAAGTCTGAATGATGACATCAGCCACAGAAATGACTGAGCACATGCACTCGCTTATGCACCCGCTGTTGGTTGGTGAAAGAAGGCAGACAAAACCAGCAACAATTCTTACTTACATTTTGGCCACACCCAAAGTTCTTATCTCACCGGGTTTTAACTGATTTTTCAAGGGAGAGATGTTGGATATTGGTTCAAAAATTCAAGGGCAAGAAAGTATAGCACACAATAATATCTGAAATCTGTATGTGATTACGGTGACTCTTTCTATCTCTATCTTTCTGTGTCTTTTTCAGAGCTCTGGTTTTCTTCATATTGGTTTCATTGTCTAGAACATCCTTCTTATTTGATTTAAAATACCTGGAAAATTTTGAAGTGTGTTACTCCTTCTTGATCCCTGTCATGTCTCTATCACCAGAAGGATTGAGAAATACAGCAACACTCTTGTGTGTGTGTGTGTGTGTGTGTGTGTGTGTGTGTGTGTGTGTGTGTGTGTGTGAAACCATGGTATGTAATGTTGATGGATTTGCACAGATTTATTCACCAGTCCTTACAGCTCATTCTTTCACAAGTAAGACTTTGCCTCAAAGCCTTTCCAAAAACTTCCCACACATACCATATCAACATCTGAACAGCTTCATGGTTAAGAAAATAGTATTACTTTTTAGAATGTTTGAGCTGATTTAAGAAGATTAGGGATAAGCATCTCCTTAGGCCTCCAGCCCTGCAGAAAGGCTAGACAAAATCGAGGTAGGAAGGAAGAAAATGATTGCTTAGTAGATAACCAAAATGAAATTCTTTCTTTAAGATTAAAGAAATTATTTAAATCTGTGCTCCATTTTTAATTGGATTATTTTGCATTTTGATTTCTAATTTCTTGAGGTCTTTATATATTTTGGAGATCAGTCCTCTGTCTGTTGTGGGGTTGGTAAAGATGTCTTCCCATTCAGTAGGTTGCCGTTTTGTCTTATTGACTGTGTTCTTTGCCTAACAGTTTCTCAGTTTCAGGAGGTTTTATTTATTTATTGTTGTTCTCTGTGTCTGTGCTACTGGTGTTATATTGGAAAGTGGTCTCCTGTGTCCATGTGTTTAAGGCTCCTTCCTACTTTCTCTTCTAGGAGGTTCAGTGTGACTGGATTTCTGTTGAGGTCTTTGTTCCATTTGGACTTGAGTTTTGTTCATAGGTTTAGATATGGATCTATTTGCATTCTTCTACATGTTGACATCCAGTTATGCCAGCACCATTTATTGAAGATACTTTATTTTTCTATTGTAAACTTTTAGCTTTTTTGTTAAAAATCAGGAGTTCATAAGTGTGTAGATTAAAATCAGAGTCTTTGATTTGATTTAATTGGTCTACTTTTCTGTTTTTATGCCAATACCAAGCTGTTTTCATTACTGTAGCTCTATAATAGAGCTTGATGTCAGGGATGGTGATACCTCCAGAAGTTCCTTTATTATACTGGCTTGTTTTGGCTATCCTAGCTTTTTAAATATCCATATGAAGTTGAATATTGTTCTTTCCAGGTCTGTGAAGAATTGTGTTGGGATTTTGATGGGGTTTGCATTGAATTTGTAGATTGTTTTTGGTAAGATTGTCATTTTTATTATGTTGATTCTACCTATCCAAAAGAGTGGGAGATCTTTCCATTTTCAGAATTCTCACAGAAGAATCTCAAATGGCCAAAAAACACTTAAGGAAATGTTCAATATCCTTAGCCATCAGGAAAATGCAAATCAAAATGACTCTGAGATACCAGCTTACACCAATCAGAATGTCTAAAACCAAAAACACTGTTGTTAGCTTTTGCTAGAGAGGATGTGGAGTAAGGGGAGCACTTCTCCATTGCTGGTGGGAGTGAAAACTTGGACAGCCATTTTGGAAATCAGTATTGTAGTTTCTCAGAAAATTGGGATTTAATCTACCTCAAGACCCAGCAATACCACTTGTGGGCATATATCCAAGGAATGCACACTCATTCCTCAAGGACATTTCCTCAATTGTGTTCATAGCAGCACTATTCATAATAGCCAGGACCTGAAAAATATCTAGATGCCCCTTAACCAAATGGATAAAAAAAAAATGTAGTACACTTACATAGTAGAGTACTACTCAGGGACATAAAACAATGACATCTTGAAATTTTCAGGCAAATGGATGGAACTGGAAAAAAGAAAGATCCTGAGTGAGGTAATCCAGACCCAGAAAGACAATTATGGTGTATATTCACTCATAAGTTGATATTAGATGTAAAGCAAAGGATAACCAGCCTACAGTCCATGAACTTAGAGAAACTAGGTAACAAGGAGAACTCTAAAAAGGATATTCATGAATCCCCTGGGGAAATAGACAAGATCTCCTGAGAAAATTGGGAGTGTATGTGGTGGGGAATATGGAGGGTGGAAGGGGAGGAGGAAGAAAAGGAAGGGGAGAAGAACAAGAGGGATCAGAATGGTTGAGATGGGGGAAGGACAGAGAGGGAGAACAAGGAAAAAGATATCTTGATTGAAGGAGACTTTATGGGGCTAACGAGAAACCTGGCACCAGGGAAATTCCCAGGAATCCACAAGGATGACTCCATCTAAGACCTTAAGCAATATTGGAAAAGGTGCCTGAGCCGGCCTTCCCCTGTAATCAGATTGATGACTACTTTAATTATAATCATAGAACCTTCACCCATCAATTGATGGGAACAGATGCAGAGATCCATAGCTAAGCACTGAACCAAGCTCCCAGAGTCCAGTCTAAGGGAGGGAGGAGTGATAATATGAGCAAATGGTGTGGAAAGTCCTTCTGTATATGTGTTGCTTTATTGGTTAATGAATAAAGAAGCTGTTTTAGGCCAATGGTTTAACAGTATATAGCCAGGCTAGAAATGATATAAAGAGAAAGTAGGAGAGTTGAAGAGAAGCCGTGTAGCCACCGCTGGAAACAAATGTACTGTACCCTAGCCAATAGGCCACAAGCCTTGTAGTAAAATATAAAATAATGGAAATGGGTTAAGATTTAAGAGCTAGCTAGCAATATGCTTAAGCTATTGGCCAAACAGTAATGCAAATATCGTGGTCTGGGCAGCCGGGAACAAACAAGCAGCCCCTTATTTACTACAAATTGGCATGCCAATGTCTTCTAGCGAAATTCACACAAAACCTGAGAGAGCTTGAAAAGGAATCCTACACCCAAAAGAACAGAATTAAATATGGCTTCTTGGTAGCTGGCAATTTTTTCTTGGATGGACTCTGCTGGCAGTGAGTTTAAGAGAAGTCTTCCTGCCTCAGCAATGGCTGCAAAAACTGCATGGCTCTTTTAAAAAGGCTTCGTGGTTTATGCTAGTTGCACAAACAGCTCTGGCTCTTTTTAGGAGATCAAGATTTAAATGGGGTTTCTGAGCAGCATGTTACAAACTGCTTAATAGCACAACATAGACCCGCTGCATACTTGGAACTGGGGTGATGTGCGTGACTCACAGAGATATGAACATGCTTCTACCATGTTGGACTGGGAGGAGCCAAAAGACAAAACAGCCTTAGTCCTAGTCACACCTGCTTTACATTTTAAAAAAAAGAAAGAAAAAATAAGGCACTCCTGTTCAGAAAAAGAATATAGAAAATTATAAAAAGAAGTGAAGGGTTTTTTTTAAAAAAAAAAGGTAAAATCTTTGAAGAGACAGAGTACAGACACTCATAGATTAAAGGAGTACAAAAAAATAAGCCATGTAAAGATGGAAAATACACAGAGTCTGTATTATGTATATTATTGTATTTTCTTTGAATTTGAGACATGTCATTGTATGAGCTGCTTAGCTAAACCAACATACATATTTTAAAGATACCTTGACTTGAAAATTTGGGTCTAAGGATTTGTTGTTTTGGAAAAGCGATTCCTCTTTTGTTTCCACAGAGGATGAGAACTTGTGGATTCCTTCCAGACTAATGTGGTTTGATGGACCAAGATCTCCCAAAAGGTCACTGTGAACACCCTTAAAAATTCATCACCTAACAGAAACAGGAAGCAGTTTGGAAAGAACTATGCCCAAATTTCCAAATATTGTTTATAAATGTTTGTTTATTTTTAAAGGAGGATATGCTATAGAGATGGATACTTTCCGTTGGCATGAATTTTGGTTTATTGATATAAATTTGAGATCAATTTTGTTATATATATGTATATGCATACATATATATATATATCTGATCTTGATTAAGGTATTGTGTTTGTGCAGCTCATTTAAAAATGTAATGTATAATTAAGAAATATAGATTAATAATCATCTACAATAGTCAAGTTTGTAGTCATCTTAGATTTTCTAGATGTACAGAGATACATTTCAGATAGATAGTTATTCTTCAAACCTTTCAAAGATTACAGAATATGACATTTAAAATGTTTTAAGCACTTAGGACTTTTCGTGACGGTGAGACACCAAGCTACTTCAAGAGGATGATGGGCATCAAAGAGGCTCCTTGGGGGAGTTTGTTAGCCATTTGGGCAAGAAACTGCTCTTGCCTAAACTGTTTGACTGGACTTGCAGGACCCACAGAAAAATGAGTGCTGAACTAACCTAAAGGTAAGACTGTCCTTTGGGGTTCCTGCTTCATGAAAGAGTCTGCCAGACATTCTGCAGGACACAGAAGAAAGTAACTGATGGGCTTTGCCATTACAAGGCAAAATAGATCTTCAAATTTCTTGTTTAATGGAAAAGTCTGCTGGATACTATGGGCCTGTAGGCTGAAGATGAATGCTCCAATGATACAGAAGAACTTTGGGTGACTGTCCCAGAAATGAGATGTCTCTGTCAATTCTAGAGTTTTGGAAGTTGCTCGCAATGTACTTCCTATTAACATAGGTAATATTATATCCTTCTGGGGTTTTTGATGGAGTTGAAGAATAGATAGTTATAGTTATAGTTTTCCTTAGTTATGATAAGAGATAAAGTAGATATAAATATTGTAACTGCAATTCTTGTTTGATACCTGTTTTGTTATATGTAATTTTACATTAAAGTTAAAAACTTTTTTTAAATTTAAACAGAAAAGGGGAAATGGCATGGGAAGTCCTTCTGTTTATGTGTTGCTTTTATTGGTTAATGAATAAAAAAGCTACTTTCGGCCAATGACCTAACAGGATATACCCGGGCTGGAAAAGATATATAGAGAGTAGGCAGAGTTGAAGAGAAGCCATGTAGCCACAAGTAGAAACAGACACACTGGAACCTTGCCAGTAGGCCACAAGCCTTGCGATAAAATATAAAATAATAGAAATGGGTTAATTTAAAATATAAGCGCTAGTTAGCAATATGCTTAAGCTATTGACCAAAGAGTATTGCAAATAATATAGTTTCTGAGTGATTATTTTGTGGTCTGGGCAGCTGGGACCAAACAAGCGGCCTCTTACTACAGACCATGATAGGGATACCCACAGAAACAGTTGACCTGAGCTAGTGCGTGCTCCCTGACTCGAGACTGACAATGGGGGAAACTGCATTGGAACAAAATAGGCCCTCTGAATGTGGATGACAGTTGTGTGGCTTGGGCAGTATGTGGAATCACTGGCAACGGGACCAGAATTTATCCCTAGTGCTTAAACTGACTTTTTGGAGTCCATTCTCTTTGCTCAGCCTAGTTATAGTGGGGAGGGCCTTGGTCCTGCCTCAAACTGATGTGTCAGACTTTGTTGACTTTGCAAGGAAAGTTTTACCCTCTCTGAAAAGTGAATATGGGGTTGGGGTGGGCAGAAAGTAGAGGGAGTGGAAATAGGGGAGGGAATAGGAACTGGGATTGGTAAGTAAAATGAGAAAAGATTGTTTTAAATAATAATAGTAATAATAAAACGAAAAACAAAACAAATAAAAATGAATTTAAGAAATTATTACCTTTAAAGTAACAAAATTCTTTCTTAAAAGAGATTTGGTAAATTTGTTAAACCTAAGGTAGCCCAACATGTAGAAGGAACATAAAGTATAAATTTATTATATTCAGCTCAGTAATAGAAGTAGATCCAGACACTCCACCTCTTGGAAGTTTGTATGGGAGCCCATAGAAGTGTGTCAATTTTAATGAGCACTGCCTGAAAAATATGAAAATAAATGCTGCTAGAGACATATAATTCCAAAGTAACAAGAAGACTCAATAATTATTTCAAACAAAGGCTCAAAACATTTCATTGGTCTCAAAATTTCTAAGGTTGAATAGCCAATTTCTGTCCTAAGTATATAAATATTTTTGTGTTATTCTCACATTTATCTACATGAATTTTTAATTATCCTAATAAATTATTTTCCTCAAATTGCCTAGATATCCATGTCACTTTCAGATAGATTGCAATGGATATTTGACCTCTTAAAATTTTAATTGATTGACTGGTCACTGACTGATGATCAAAGCAGGGAGGAATGAAAGAAGATGGAGAAGCCAGATAACAGACATCCACGAACATATATTTTTCATGAAAATTTCTTTGAAGAAGTTATTACCACCATAGTGAATGGCTGACATCTGGTGGTCAAACTCGGGAAAAAAAATCATTTGTGGATTTGTACATTCATAAAAAAATGGTTATATTAAATAAATGATAGCTCTGCTTTAAAAAGAATAATTTTAATGTAGTTGACCAAATATAATAATACATAATTTAGCTGTCCGATTGTTATGCCTGTGTCATCCAAAAAATCTAGGTGTTTGTGAACATTTGGAAAGTAAGTTGCTCCATAGGTATTGAAAGTGTCCAGGTCCTCTTCATTGAGCCTCTATTAGCACACTGTAAAGAATCAAACTGTGCTAGGCTTGGGGACTGAGAGAGGAGGAAGATTTTTAAAACCTCACAAGTGTCAATGAAGCTAATTGATGACGTTTTTACTCTACCATCTTCAAGCTAATAAGATTTCTAGATAAACTTATTAAGACCTATGTTGGGTTGTCTTTTATTTTATGTTACTGCAGCAAGCTTCCAGTGACTGCCTACCTTATACTCAACTCTATATAATATACTACTCAAAATTATAATCATAAGATCTTTGACCTAAAATTATAACTATTGAAAAGAAATGATTAAAGAATAAAAACATCAAAATCTATAAAAACAGTATATATTAATATCTATGTATAACAGTATATTCAGTATAATACTTTCCCCAGACAATGAAATTATGAATACTAGCACTGTCAAGTAAGATTCACTGACTGAAGTGGGTAAGACTTGAGATGACCTTTCAAAGCCATGTGAGCTGGAGAAAGGACTGGGGAAGGGGATAAGGTATAAACTTCCAGTATGAGTAGGGACAGGAATGTGAAGGGTGGTGAACTCGCTTATGGAGGACTGATAAAAAAGAGTACAATATTTGCCAGCCAGTGGTGGCACATGCCTTTAATCCCAGCACTCGGGAGGCAGAATCAGGCCGATCTCTGTGAGTTTGAGGCCAGTCTGGTCTACAAAGGGTAGTTTCAGGACAGCAAGGACTGGTACACAGAGAAACCCTGTCTTGAAATGGAAAAAAAAAAGAAAATTTAAAGAGTACAATATGCTGGAAAGCTGTGTTTCACTGTTAGGCTCAGAAGAGAATGGACTTTGGGAAGGGTTGGTTTCAGTTTACTTGATAAGAGATAAGATCTTACTTTTTCCCCAAAATATAGTGACATCAAAAATATTGATCAAGATTAATGAGCAAATACAAAAACAAAAACTTGAATGAAGTAAGGGAGTGCTGTGGGACAATGATCTTATACCCTTTAAAGATTTGTCAGTTGTGTTGTTTTACCATAATTTAATTTAATAAAACGCTGATTAGCCAGTAGCCAGGCAGAAAGTATAGGTGGGGCGACCAGGCAGGAAGTAGAGGCAGGTAGACAAAAGCTATAGAATTCTGGGAAGAGGAAGGAGGCAGTCTTCACCCAGACACAAAGGTACCAAGCCATGTGGCTAACACAGATAAGAATTATGGGCTAATATAAGTTATGAGTTAATAAGAAGCCTGAGCTAATAGGCCAATCAGTCTATAATTAAAGTAGGACCTCTGTGTGTTTCTTTGAGACTGAACGGCTGTAGGACCGGGCGGACAGAAACCTCTGTCAATAAGAGAGTCAGTCCAAGATACAAAAGTAGAATTCAATGAAGAGATAGACTTACTGAAGAAAAACCAAACTGACATGAAATCACAGACTAAAGAAAGAGTATTGAAAGCTTCAAAAGAGAAGGATCAAGTCACTTGTGAAGGCAGACAAATCAGAATAACACCTGATAATCCAGTAGAAACATTTAAAACAAAAGGGGCTGGAAAGATGTTTCCTAATCTCTGAAAAAGCACAGACGCCATTATATACTATCAACCGCAGAAATCATGTATTAAAACTGAATGAGAGAGAAAAACGTCCCATGCTAAAAATAACCTAGCAGAATTTATGAGCACTAAATGAACTCTGAAAGAGGGCACTGGAAGGAATATTTTGTTCTAAAGAGAAGAATAAACACACTAAAGATGCCACAGGGATAAGTAAGCAATACCAGGAAAATTAATCAAAAGAGACTTAAATATAACACCACAAACCCACAAACATAACAAAAGGCATGAATATACATCTTTGGAAAAACCCACTCTGAACATTAACAGTTTAAATTTTCTAATAAAAAGAGACCAGCAGATTTGATTAGAAAACAAGAATTTTTGCCTCAAAGAAACAAATATTGCCATAAAAGATAGTCCTTGCCTAGGGTAAAAGAGAGAAAAAGATGTTCCAAGCAAAACTAAGAAAGAAGTAAAAACAGCTGTTCTGCTATCTATAAATTGGACTTGAAACCAAAATTACAAGAGAATAAAGATCACTTCATACTCATCAATGGAAGACATTATAATATGTTTATATATGTAATGTAACATATATATGTTACATATATATATATCAAACACAGATATCCATTTTCATAAAACAAATGTGACTAGATGTAGGGTCACAGGATCAACACAACACAGTGTTGGTGGATGACTTCAATACCCTATACTTACAAATAGACTAGTCATTTGGACAAAAACTCAACAAAGAATTATTTGAGTCAAATGAAATCATAAATAAAACAGACCTAACCAATATCTGCAGACCACTGCACCTGAATATTAAATACACATTCTTTTCAGCAGTCAGTGGAACCTTCACCAAAATTGATCAGATATTCATACACAAAGCAAGTATCAAAATAGTGGAGAAAAGATCTTTTACCAGAATCCTACATTCCTAATGCTAAAGGTCTTTAAAAAGATAGGAATGGAGGGAACTTGCTTTAATATAATAAATGTTATCTACAGTAAGTCTATAGCCAACATCATGATAAATGAAGAAAAAGTCAAAGTATTCTCACTAAGATCAAATAATAAAACAAAGATGTCCATTGCCTCCACTACTAGATAATAAAGTCATTGAAGTCTATGGAATATAAGAGAAGTTAAACGGATGCAAAATGTGAAAAGAACAAATTATACAATTCTATACACAAGACAATCATCAAAAACCTTTTAACTGAAAAACATGTTCAGCAATTGGAAGAATGCAAAAATCAATATATTAAAATCAGCAGGCTTCTTATGTGCCAATGACAAACATACTGAAAAAGACCAAGTAATAACTAAATGCTTCGATATGATGACATTGCTTTGTCTTTGCCTCATCAATATATTAAAATCTTGCACAAAACCATTAGTTCTCCCTAAGCAATAAATATGTTTGTAGATAAAGAAAGCCTTAAAAGTGAATTTTTGTTTAAAGAAAAAAAAAGCTCATCTCAGTTTTTACTTATTAACTAAAATGCATAGAAACTCCAAAAGTGGAAGTGGTCCAGTCGTTTTGGGACATTGAAAATTACTTTTTAACAGTTTTCTGAGAGAAAGTAAGCATAATAGAATTTTTTTCAAAGTTTCATCTATAGTTCCTGAAGATGTGTATTATAAAAGGCAATGAGTGGAATTTTTAAGTTGGCTCTAATGAAGAAATATAAACATAAATACTGGCCACTATTTCACTATCTTGGAATATAAACTCTAGGAAAGCAAGGATTTCTGTCTTTAAGATAGCCTCAGTGACAAAACAAAACCTGGAACAAAACACACACACACACACACACACACACACACACACACACACACACACACATACACACACATACATTTTTGAGTGCATAGATGAATTTCGTAGCTAAAGGGGTATTCAGTTATATCATAAATCTTAATAACTCATTAGATTACAGATGGTGCTATAACAAAATTATGCTTGAAATATTAATTGCTTTAAAAATAACTTTTCAAATAAACACATTCTCATCCAGGATAGGTTGTCTAATTCCTTCTAGATCATATTACATATTCATGAAAGCACCACAAGGTGGTGTAAAAAGCCTCACACTTCTGAAATGTTTTGGTCAATATTTTAACTCATTTTATTTACTTATTTATTTATTTATTTATGTTTTTTCAAGACAGGATTTCTCTGTTTAACAGCTCTGGCTGTCCTTGAACTCATTATACAAACTAAGCTGGCTTTGAACTTGAAGAGATCTACCTGCCTCTGCCTCCCGAGTGCTGGGATTAAAGGCATGCACTAACACCACCCAGCTCATCTTTGTAAGTAAATTGTATTACCTAAATACTGTCAAAAGATGCCTATTGCTTGAGGAGTAGTGGGCTGTGTCCAATAGTATCCTATGCCACTCACTACAGAGTAAGACCTAAGGACCCAAGTTGGCATTTATTTATTTATTTATTTATTTATTTATTTATTTATTTATTTATTCCTGAAGGACATCTTTTAGGGTCCCCTGGTTTATCCCTGCTAGGTAAATAATCCCAGGGCTTGGGGATAGGGTGCCTCTGCAGAAACTGGGGCCAATTGTACTTAAAGGACAAAGATGGTAGAATGGAAACCTGTGAGAATGCCTTTTTTGTGAGTTCTTACTTGCATGGGTGGGTTATATGGAGGCCCCATTTTGGACTTTAAAATGGTGTGTTGGTTTATCAGCTTGAAGTATAGCTTGGAAATATTTAGGCATGTGGCATGTAGACTTCTATTTCCACTCCTAACATCATGCAAATCTTGAAGTTAAGACTGTGGATAGAAAAATCAAAATGTTCTCTGCACGTTTTTGCTTATTTAAAATATATATATTTTTAGTGTCTACATTGTAACTTTGAAATTTCAGTCATGACATCAGTAATTTATTAGGATAGTTTGTATTAGCTATTCGTTTATTAGAAAATAAGAACTTTAACATTCGTTACATTTAGTTTTTCTTTTTTATTGTATATATTAAAAATGTTAGCTGGGCAGTGGTGGTGTACACCTTTAATCCCAGCACTTGGGAGGCAGAGGTAGGCGGATCTTTGTGAGTTCAAGGCCAGCCTGGTCTACAAGAGCTAGTTCCAGGAAAGGCTCCAAAGCTACAGGGAAACCTTGTCTCGAAAAAACAAAAAAACAAAACAAAATGCTTAACAAAAATACATGTAGCTACTTTTATTGTTACCCAATAATAATCTAGTTTGTCTCTTCCTGGAAATATGATAGGATTCACCTGTCTTTTATTAATAAGTGTGGCCATGTGGCTGATTTGGCTTTTTACTTCTATAATTTGTATTTGTTGTTCGTTGCTGTTGTTGTTATAGCACTGAACAATCAAAGCAGGGCCTTGTTTATGCTAAACAGACACTCTACACCTAGGAACGTTCGAGCTCCGTTTTTATTTTCTTTAATGAAAGGTCTCACTATGCTGCCTAGGCTGAGCTTGCCATGAATGCATGATTCTGCTGCCTCAGATTCCTTAGTACCTGGGATTAACAAGCCTGATTTGCGGTAAAGATAATAACAGGTTTATTGAGATGTAAAATAGTAGAAATGTCTTCAGAAGCCATGTGAATAAATTTCACCCAGGATTTGCTAGGACAAAGAGTAACTGAGACTCCTTTCAACTTGTTTCTACAGCTGCTTTGTTTCCTGGTCAGAACTGCTATTGAGCCTAGAATCAGTGAATTACTTTTATTCATCTATTTGTTTGCTGAACTTTAGGTATGATTGACAAAAATTATGAACATTAACATATATAACGTGATGTTTTCAAATGCATATAAATTATGAAACAATTATAGTAAAACTAACGAAGATCACCTCATATAATATAATGAAGGTGACAAGATAAACAAACACAGAGGAGGGGTTGTTTAGGACATTAGCATTGTTAGAAAGGTTCCTCTGACTAGGTAGGCAGTTTTTATTCCATCTTTGATCTTGTTGATTCTCCTAGATTCTGTTGTTAGTGTTAAGCAATTGGCTAGAATATACTCATTGTAGGCTCAGGCTGAAAAGTATAACACTTGAAAGACACGGGTGTGAGAAGAGACTCTCAGAGTTGTGGTGGTATTTCGTTTGTATTCTAAGAAAAAAGCTAGGCTGAAGATTAGAGGGTGGAGCTAGCCACTAGTCAACTTAGAAGTCAGGCAGTGGTGGCACACACCTTTAATCCCAGCACTAGAGAGGTGGAGGCAGGAAGTGATATGACTAAAATATCTTAAATATGATATATTTAAGAGAGAAATATAAGACAGAAGGAGACAGGAGCTCAACCCTTTTCAGCCTGAGGATTTTGTAGAGGTAAGAACACACATTCTGCTGATCACATGCCCAGAATGACAGATGAGGAATTACAAGGCTTACTATCATTCCTGCTACATTTCTGTCTCACTTGCTTATTCTTACTTCTTGAGATGGGCACGCTTACTTTGTCTGTACTACCACTGGTTGCTGGAAGTATATGACTTGTCTTTTGAGTTTCACAAGGGTTCTCTGATGTAGGATTCCCCTCTGTATGCTGTAAATACCATTGGTTAATAAAGAAATTGTCTTAGGCCTGTGATTGGGTAGAGTTAGACAGGGAAAACTAAACTGAATGCTGGGAGAAGGAAGGCTGAATAAAGAGAAGCCATGGAGCCACTGCTGGAGACAGACATGCTGGAATTTTGCGCGTAGGCCACGAGCCTCATGGTAAAATATAAAATAATGGAGATGGGTTAATTCTAGATGTAAGAGCTAGATAGCAATACACTTAAGTGATTGGCCAAACAGTGATTTAAATAATATAGTTTCTGTGTGGTTATTTCGGGGCTGAGCTGCTGGGCAGTTGGGAACCAACAAGCAGGCTCTTACAACAGTTCTCAACTAAGAGTTGCCCTGAATCTCAGGGCAGAATTTAGACTTTTGAGGACTGTTCAGATTATTGAGACGTAGAGATGGACTGAATGCTTTTGGCTTTGTGACATTGTAAGCATGAGCCTTGAGGATTAGTGGAAGAATGTAATGTTTTCACCTTGCCATATAATAATCAAAACACAAAACATACAGAATAAAGAAAGAATATTAAGAGCTACAAAGGAAAAGGGTCAAGTAACATATAAAGGTAACCCTATCAGAATTACACCTGACTTCTCTATGGAAACCATGGAAGCCAGAAGGTCTTGGATAGATGTGCTGCAGACACTAAGAGACCATGGATGCAAGCCCAGACTACTATACCCAGCAAAGCTTTCTTTCACCATCGATGGAAAAAACAAGATATTCCAGGACAAAAACAAATTTAAACAATACATAGCCACAAACCCAGCCTTAAAGAAAGTACTAGAAGGAAAACCACAACCCAAGGAAGCCAACAACAACCATAATAACACAGAAATCTGACAACCTTCCACCAGCACAACTCAAAGACAGGAAACACACAAACACTACCACCAAAAAAAAAAAAACCAGAGTTAACAACCACTGGTCATTAATATCACTTAATATCAATGGACTCGATTCACCTATAAAAAGGCACAGTTTAAGAGAATGGATATTAATCCACAAACCAATGAACACCTCATATTTGACAAAAAAAGCTAAAATTAAACAATGGAAAAAAGAAACCATCTTTAACAAATGGTTCTGGCATAACTGGATGTCAATGTGTAGAAGAATGAAAATAGATCCATATCTATCACCATGCACAAAACTCAAGTCCAAATGGATTAAAGACCTCAATATAAATATGACCACACTGAACCTGATAGAAGAGAAAGTGGGAAGTAGTCTGCAACACATGGGCACAGAAGACCACTTCCTACATATAACCCTAGTAGCACAGACAATAAGAGCAACAAGAATAAATGGGACCTCCTGAAACTGAGAAGCTTCTGTAAAGCAAAGGACACTGTCATTAAGACAAAATGGGAGAAGATCTTCACCAACCCTGCATCAGACAAAGGCCTGGACTCCAAAATATATAAAGAACTCAAGAAACTAGACATTAAAATTCTAAATAACCCAATTAAAAAAATGGGGTACTGAACTGAACAAAGAATTCTCAACAGAAGAAGTTCAAATGGCCAAAAGATACTTAAGGTCATGTTCAACTTCCTTAGCAATCAGGGAAATGCAAATCAAAACAACTTTGAGATACCATCTTATACCTGTCAGAACAGCTAAAATCAAAAACACAAACGATAACCTATGCTGGAGAGGATGTGGAGTAAGGAGAACACTCATCCATTTCTGGTGGGAATGCAAACTTGTCCAACCACTTTGGAAATCAGTGTGGAGGTTTCTCAGAAAAGTGGGAGTCAACCTACCTCAGGATCCAGCAATACCATTCTTGGGAATATACCCAAGAGATGTCCAATCATACTACAAAAGCATTTGTGCAACTATGTTCATAACAGCATTATTTGTCTGGAAACAACCTAGATGCCCCTCAATGGAAGAATGGATAAAGAAAGTGTGGCACATATACACATTAGAGTACTACTCAGCAGTAAAAAGCAATGACATCTTGAATTTTGCATGCAAATGGATGGAAATAGAAAACACTATCCTTAGTGAGATAACCCAGACCCAAAAAGATGAATATGGTATGTACTCAGTCATTAATGGACCCTAGCCATAAACAAAGGACATCAAGCCTATAGTTCACAAGCCTAGAGAAGCCAAATAGCAAGGTGCACCCAAAGAAAACCATATATAGATCCTCCTGGAAATTGGAAGCAGACAAGATCGCTGAGCAAAATTTGAGAGCATGGAGGTGGGGGTGGGGTGGGGGAAGGGAAGAGGGTGAGAGAGAAGGGATAAGGGGATGATTCAGGAGAGCTTGGGGGAGTGGGATGGTTGAGATGGAGGAAAGGCGAATA
>PVIU01027132.1:0-20934 GCA_004026605.1 Ondatra zibethicus | reverse complement strand
GTAGACTAGGCTGACCTGGAACTCAGATACCTTCCTGAATCCTGAATGCCAGGATTACAGCCATACACCATCACACCAGGCCTTTCTCTGAATATTGTTTTGAGTTAGTTATTGAAAGTCATCAAGTAATACATTGTTTTCCTCTTCCATTTTCAATCAGCAATGCAATTTCTTCTTCTGATATTAAAAATAGCGTGCCCAATCAGCTGTGGTGGCATAGACCTGAAATCCCAGTTCTTTGGAAGGCTGAGCCTAGAGATTATCAGCTCCTGGACAGCCTGGACCATATAGCAACACCCTGTACCAGGAAAAAAGGAGAGACAGACAGAGATACAGAGACAGAGAAAATGTTCTAGACACAATCAGTGGCAATGATCAGCTTATTGTCCAGTGTCACAAATGGAGGCTATATTCCCCTAGCTTTTCCAGTTTGGGACCCTTAACTGCCTTCAAAGAAATCAGGCTAATTTAAAAACAAGAAAGTTTATACAGTCATGCTCCTCCCCCCTAGTATGCAACCCTCCAGACACCTGATCACATTTCTCAACTACAGAACTGAATATATTCAAAAATATTTTGGTAGACTTGGATATTTATAATCACTTCCCATTTGGGACATGGCATTTAGTATAGCTTGTTTTTTTTTCCTTTTCTTTATTTATTTTACTTAAAGATAATCTGGTTGTTCACTGGAAAGAATTTCAAAGAATTTGTCATGTTTTTGATATTTCTATCATGTGTCTACATTTCTTGAGATGTATAGGGACTGTTCCCCCGCTCCCCGAAAACTATTTTTTTTTCTTCTGGAACAGTAACTCAGTGCTTCCTGGAGATCCGTGTTTGTTTCATCCCAACCTGCAACTCCATCTGTGCTGATCATACTCTCAAGTCCGGAAACAGACAGAGCACTACATTCGAGGTAAGTGTGAACTGAAGTGAGAGAAAAAGCATCGCACCTTACAGGTCACCAGCATCGTTTCTGCAAGAACTCCTTGTGTCTGGAGCAGCATTGATATCACAGACAGGAGCCAGAAAGTCTGGAGTCTTCTAGTTATTTGGACTCCTGGACATCTAACTATGTCTTGAGATCTTTTCCCACATTTTCAGTTAAAGATACAGACTAAAATTTCTTTTCTTCTGTTGCCTATTTCAATTGAATTTTGTATCACTTAGAACTTAAAGATTCCTCTCAATACACAGCTCTATTGCTTCTCCAAAATATCAGACTCTCCTGTCATAATATTCCAGCAGACAGAGGAAAAAAATAGTTCGATTAGTCCAATAGAAAATGATTGGAGAATTTACCTGCTAATCTGGAGATCACTAGGAAATAAGTACATTAACCTAGTGCCGCATAGCTCAGGAGGAAGACAATTGCAATCTTTCTGGGTAAGATGACATATATTAGTAACATTAATATAATTAGGCAATTGGTCATACATGATTAGGCCATGCACCTGTTCTTCAGTGGTAGGCTCCCTGTAAAGTGAACCAGAAAGACATCAGCAAGTTTGAATTACTCATTGCAATGATTTTTTTGGATTAAAAAAAAATGAGTAGTTTAACCAACTGAGTTACATCTCCCAAACTCTGTTTATTCATCCATTTATTCATTTAAAGGATGCTTAGTGTGTATCAACTCTGGGATAGTCCTTTTGATACTTGATAAGGGCACAATATCTGCATAGACTAATAAGAACTTATTTTGTCTCCTGACCCCAATGGGTTATTTTAGTATTCATTGGTACTTATTCTACAGGATGGATAAGAGGGAGAAGAAGATGAAAATCTTTTCAGCTAAATGTCATCACTTGTAAATGATTTCACTGGTGGCTGAGTGGAAAAGTACTTTTAAATGAATGAACAATGTGAAATTGGGAGATTATTTGTCATATCTATTTTCCCCTAATTTCATTCTCATCCGTTCTAATAAATCATTGATAATTGGCTATATTCCAAGTGAATAGACTTGTCAAGGAACCCAGGTTAGGATGTTCATTGTATTTTAAAAATTATCGCTCAAATATTTTTGCCTACACAGGAATTGAAATAGTAGAACTCATAAAATTTTCAACATAATTCAGGTATCCTAATTATTGATGTAGAGTGTGGTTTTTAAATGGTTATAACATCATAGTAAGTTTTACTTTGGAATTCAATAAGATCCAGGTGTACATGAACATTTTATTATAAATAATGATTCTAATAAAAAAATTGAGATTTCCTAACTTTACCCCTAACCATGAAAAGAGGGGAGTTATTTGGTGCTAATAGTTGCAATCGTGTTTCAAAGGCAAAGAGAAAATAATGTAAACAAAGCGGGAAAATATTTTCAGTGTGTCACATAAACACGCAAACAATTATCTTAAAATGTAATCTTCATGTGACTTATTAAAGTCGATTACATTTTAATGTGCATTGCAATTTGCACATTATAGAGAGCACTCTACATGCAGTGTTAACCGCATGGCCTGACTGACAACCTGCGCAACTGAAGATATAGACAGAGAAAAACCCTCTGCTATCTTTCTCTAAATGGATGGATTTGGAGTTGATAGTCAGACCCAGTTTTCACCTTTATCCCAGCTTGTTTCTGACCCAGTGGGTTAGTGTTAATCACCACTGTAGGCACCAATAATTTCCCCATATGTGGAATTTGATAAGTTAGAGCACCCACTTCAATTCAAGAAGATTCCAGCTGACTATCCAGTTATCGCTATGGACAGCTTCAAGCACATCCATGGCTGCCCTTGTATTCTTAGCTTTATCAAGCGCTTTGCACTCTTTGTCTTTTATCTCTTAATTGAGACCCGACTGCAAGAAATGCCTATCTCTTCAACTGGGTTGCATTAAGCATTAACTTTAACTGCTTTGGGTACTTGAGGTACAGAAGGAGGGGGACCTTAAGAAGCTGTAGAGAGTGGAAAATCTCCCCAAATCTCTATTTATAAATTGTGTAAATGCTACAGCATTTTTAAAGTAAATAAATCTTTATCTATTTTCCAGATTTAAAAAGAAAGAAGTGTTTATGTTGCCAAGTGGAAGAAAGTTTATGTGCCTCCCCCATAGTTGGCAGTAACAATAATCCCACAATTCTGGCCCAAAGAGATAATATTTAGGGTGAGGAAATAATTGAGTAACAGTGGGTGAGAAAGAACTCTATAGGTTATATTGTCAGTGCCTACAGTCTGGTTCTTTTCCAAAGAATATGGAAATCGATATTTTTTATTTGAGCTGAGAAGACAGAAATCTGTAGATTTGGGGTGGTTTATGCAGGTTCTATGTGTTGTAATTTCTGCTTTTAACCAGTTTCCATTTCTAAACACCACCCAGTTAGTAATGCTTGCAGGTGTCCTCCAGAGTGTTGCCTGTTTGTACCATCATTTTATCCCTATGTCCGGCATACAGTAAACATTCGATCAATACTCACAGACTGAATGACATTGATGTGGGATCTTGTCATAATTTATAAAACCATCCTGTGACTTTTAGACATGTGTGTGTGTGTTGTGTGTTCATATATAAGCATGTATGTATACATATATGTGTGTATGTTTGCAGGTGTAGGCACACCTGTATTCATGGGTATTTTGGTATCTTCTTTAATTGCTCTCCTTTTTCTTTTCTTTTTAACTGAAGTAAGCTCTCTGTCTTGCCTGCTTGCTCCAGGATCCCTTTACTCCTTCTCATGAGTTCAAGGATTACAGGTGGGCCAACATTTACATGGGCTTTGGAGATCTGTAGTCAGTACTCGGGTTTGCAGGCAAGTGCCCCCACATTAAGCCACCTGCTCAGCCTCCCTTCTTGTTGCTTCTTAATGTTCCCTTTCATAAGAGATGCCACATTCTGTCATCACTGTGCTTCCTAGGATGCTAATTCTGAAGTAATATGTGATGAAATATCATGGAAAAATAGCTTCAGACGGTGCACTGAAGAATTAACAAAAAAGGTAGCTTAGTTATGTGGGGTCTGAATATCAGTAATGGAAACAATATGGTTAAGTTTTATCACTAATACCTGAGGGTGAGGGTAGAAACTAGACATTGGTGTTTAGACATCCTCTCAGGCAAACATACTCAGCTAACGCTGAGTCTAGACAAAAAGTAAACACGAAGATTGAAGAAATTCAGGCAGAACTTCAAAACAAATTCAAAGAAAATTTGAGAAATTGTACTAAAAATTACTATTGACAAACTTATGGTAGTTATTTTTAATGTTAAAGATAATGAAAATTTTTGTTTGCCTTTTTGTTTGCTAAAGAGAGAGAAAACAGGTATGGAGCTGGGTAGGTGGGAAGTTGGGTAGGTGATGGGAGAAGTTAGGGGAAGGTAATGATCAGAATATAATATATGAAAAAAGCTTATTTCAATAATATATTTAAATATATTATTTTATACTTATTTATAGCTCTACAAATTTTAATATATGTTTACATCTATGTATAGATATAGGATATCTACATATTATATTTAACATTATATATGTACATACATATATATTTCAGATCTTGCTTAATTAATGTGATTCCTGTAAAAATTTAGTTCAGGGGAGTATTATAAGTTGATAGGTACTATAAACTGAGGCATTTATAACAGCCAGCTGTTTGAACTAGAGATGATGGCTACATCTTTATAGTTATTACCGAAGAACCTGTCTTCATCTGAGAAAACTTCTAAAGATAAACAGAGGATCAAGATTAGATGAAAAACTATGCCCTACCCCGTTGTGCAAGGGCATAGTGGCAGGGGCTTTCATTCATTTCATGAATGTTTGGGGACCTTCAACTATGGATGTATCATGGGCATGCTGTTGACATAGCCCTGTCAGTACAGCTGGTGGAGCACACTAATTGCGTTTGAAATTGCAAAGCATTAAAATTTGAATCAAGGACGTTTTATGAATGTTAACTGACACCAAATAATACATCCCATTCACCACCTGTATCACCTACGGTGCACTTGGCATTTTCCACCAAACTTCCTAGTACGCTTGTTGGTCAGATACATTCATTTTTCCTTTGGCTCACACACACCAAGCCTAACATCTACAAGAATTGTGTATAGCAAAAGTAGCATTCTTTAACAACACCTACAATTATTACAAGGATCCATAATATTATTAATGTGAGCTTACCACTCTTTGTAAATACTCATGGAGAATATAGGAGAAAAACTATGTTTTTCTCTTTACTTTTAACTTCAAATTCTTTTTTAAAAAATCCCTCCCCACTAAAAATAAAGAAAAATAGTCTCATTTTATTGTTTTCTTATAGGCTCATAAAATTTTAGCTTTGTGTTACTTTTTCAAAGAGTCTATTAAACTTGATACATGAGACTAGTAGGCTGCCACAAACTCATAAAAATCTTTTCAGAGAATTGCTGCCTAGCAGTGGAAATTGAATGGCAATTTCTAAGAATCAAGCTAATGGCTTAAACTATAGAAAATGTGAAGCCTACTAATAGATAATTTAAGTTTCCCCCACTTCTCCCACCTCGGTTACCACCGGAGAGAAAGAACATGAGTTTGAATAAAATCTCAGCAAGGTCTTATTAATCTTCCGTCTGTAAAAGCTCAGTTTTCCTAAGCAGTGGGCTGTGGTACACATACCACATTAAAATCTATGCATAAAATGTTCTCCATATTTTGGAGCTAAAAGTTTTATACGTCTTGACTGTGTGGACAGTTGTATTATTGTCAGTTTCAAGAGTTAAATATTCCGGCAGGAATTTGTTACTACACAGCCGAACATAATGCCTGAAAACCCCCTGCACCAATATTGCTCTCAAATTGGCAGCACGTGAACAAGGGACATGAAGGATGCTTCAGCGCAGTAACCTATCCTTCGTTCTCTCCTGGGAGCCACTTGGCCAGCTTTCATCCTCATAATTATAATAAATTTGACATTTCATAGATAATATTGATTTCTGTATTTTAGCATTTCACCATAGGTGACAGTCTAGCGTCAAGAATGAAATTTCTATTGATCTCCTGCGCATTAATCTCTCATGTGTATGTGATCATTTTTATAAGACCTTTTACTGCACATAAATCAATATTTCATATTTCCAGCTATGCCAGAGGAGATGTCATATTTGTAAACTGTGAGTTGACACCTGCAATTCCTTCCTGTTCAGCTTCAACTGTTCAGTAGCAGTCGATTCGGGGTTGGGAAAGGATCAAGCTGGAGAAGCAAGGTAGATGAAAGACATGAATGTAGACTAGAGTAATTAGCTTAATGAACAAAGAAGCCGTGGAAGGGAAATAAAATGAAATAATGTTTTCTCTTTTTAAAAAAGACAAATGGTTCTGTAGACACAAGCATCTGGGAGACAGGTTGGATTTCCATGCTTGCCAAAGAGCTGATATTGGATGGGAAAGTCTGTGCATTATGGACACTAAAGACTTTTTAATAATTGCTTAAAAACTATCAAAAACTGATGCATGAGAAAGTCATATTTCAACAGTGTTAAATATGTGTATATATGTGTATATATGTATTCATATGTAATGTTAAGGAGCTTCAGGAATTGTGATCTATTTTATAATTCATTAAGAATTCTTATTTTAACAATTAGATAGTCAAATAATATAGGAATACCCTGACTAATCAAAACAGAACAGTATTATAAACTGTATGTGAACTAGTCTTTGAATAAATTTTACTGCATGATGAGGAGTAAGAAGTATTTTCAAGAATAAATCACTGTAAACAAAGATATTAAAATTTCATAAACACAATTATTTAAGTATCCACTAAAATATTTATCTTCCCAACTTCAATAGCACAAAACAAATTATTGTATGTTCATGTTTAATCTTTTAACTTGTGTATTGCACTCATCTATGTCATCATTTTCAAAAGTATTTCCTATTTGTTAAATAATTGAGGTTTCTCTATGATTTATTTTAAGAGCTTCTGCAATAAATCATATCATTGGACACAAGCTGGCCAACTTGGATGTTTATGTTTCTATCTATAAATTTTCCCTGGCTATCCTTATACTTTCTGATAAAAGTTATTAAATACAAAAGTCAGTTTGGACTTGGTCTAATATAAATGAGAAAGCACTGGGAATAGAGCGCTGTTCCGTACGCATTAACGCTTCCTTAAATGATTGCTATTCCATGTATTTAGAGAAGTTCAGAACTCTACACCTTGTGCAATAAACATTTTCAGAATCTGACAAAAAGGCTTTTAATTCAATAAAGTGTTTGCTGGCTTATAAAGGACAACTTTTCCCCGATAAAAGATGACATGGAAATGTCCACTTTGCAGCAATTTTGTATAGTCACTATTGACACTCTATTATTTCAAATTATATGTCGTTTCACTAGAAGGAAATGCAGCTCGTGCTTATTTTTAAAGGCCAATCCTTTTTGCTGGTTTCAGAACCATGTTCATGGCCATAAAATATGTCAGCAAATGGCTGTTTTAACATCATGACAGACACATTATCGGAGTGTGACTGACTCGTGAATGAGTGAGTCTATTTTAACACTTGTGTCAGTATTTGACTGCAGGAGCACAATTAAAAAGGAACGAGAGTGGCTAGCCAGAAAACCAAAGGAAAGTCAGTAGGTCACTTGTGGTTTTACACATGCTGTAGCTTTGTCACATGTGAAAAGAATTAGTAATGCATCTTCGGCATTATGATGTTTATTTTGTTTAAGAGCGGATTAAGTTTGCAAAGACCTGGGCATTGTATAATAAACACTTTAGGACTTTGACTTCTAGCATCCAGGTGTACTAGGTGTGCTGATACCATTTTTTTTAACTCTTGCTTTATATTTTGTCATTTTATTTCCTTTTTTAATTCCCCAAAACTCAAATTTTAATGACCACACGTATTCCTTGTCAATGATCTCTTCCTTAAACACTCAAAACAAGGAAGAGAAACTCAGGTTGTTGGGAGATTAGAAACACAACTGTTTAACTAGAATAAAAAAAATTAAGCAATGAAAATGAGTTTTTAAAAAAATCTTAAAAACAATGTGATAATTTGGGCTTGATAATTGCACTATTTACTTCATCACTTTCCCTCCCCCACATTAATTAGTGAGCTTCTTTAATATAAAATTCATTGGGACTTCTCCCAGAAGCAACATTACATCACTTCATGCTTATCTTCCTCATTATCCAGATACAGCGTTTACTATTTTTTATTTTTGTAAGGATGGTTGATACAACCATGGTTCCTATGGTTCGTGGGTATTTTAATCCTGTACTCAACTGTACTAGAATTTTAAGGTTTATATCCATACTTTTGCTACAAGCTGAAAGTCTCTTTCACTGTCAATATCCCTGAAGTCCATAGTCTCGGCTTTCAAATTAATAACCAAAAAGTAAATTGTTATGGAATGAATGAATTAATGACACAATTGGTAGCACATTAAAATATGATGCTTTATAGACCTGGAGAGATGGTTTGGTAGCTTAGAGCTTTTTCATTGCAAGGAGGAAGACCTGACCGCCAATCCTAACTATTCATATTCAAAGGTGAATGAGTCTGTAGGTGCCTGTAATGTTAGCCTTGAAAGACTGAGATAGGCAGACCCTGTCACCTTGATGGACAGTTGACCTAGATAAAGTGACAATATTATAGCTCATGAAGAGATTCCATTTCAGGGTATAAATCATTGAGAGAAAAAGTCATCTAAGGTCCTCCTCTGGGCTCCACATGCATACGCAAGGGCACACACAATGGCCCCTTACATCAACACATATGTACTACACATACAACGCACAAATTCGTCCTTTAAGTGATGTTTCAAAAGGAAAGAAGTCATTAATTCAACAATTGATATTCTGTAAAAGAATTCACTTTCACTAACAATACTGAATTTTAATAACCTGGATACTATTTTGAAATGAAAAGTTTTAAGCAGCCAGTAAAAACTTAGCAAATCATCCCGGTAGTATCATACAAGGAAGTTTTCAGACTTAGCCTAGATGTAAGCAATTTTTTAACCTGCAGATGCTTCCCCGGTTCAATGTTGTAAGACACACATGCCGTTGGTGTTTTAAAGTAGAACTAAAAGAGATCCTGACGATGAATCTGGGGAGACTGCCCCCCTATCAAAGGTATATGCTGTCTTCAAGAAGACCTCCTTTCCCAGTACCCATACCAGAGGACACATAGCCATCTGCAACTCCAACTCCGGGAGACTTGACACCTTCCTCTGGCTTCCTCAACCCCCACTGCACATGCGGCATACAGACACACACAGATAATAAAAATATATCTTTAAAAATGTCTTGATAACCACAGTCAGAGCATATCTCTAGTTGTATAATTCTAAAATAGTGATGTATTTTAAAGCTATTATTATAAAACTTACCTCTTTCTTCATATTAATTTCTTAAATGTAAATACTAACTGAAACTGTATATTTGAAGAACATTTTTGTTTAACATTTTGAATAATTCATTTTAGAATTTTATAACTTGCAAGTCAAAGTTTCGGTTTCTAACTTAAATACTGGCGAGGAAAATGAATACAGAAATTACTTGAAACCAAGTAAAACCTAATGGTGAAATTTGGGTACTTCCAGAAAGTAAACACTGGCCACAGAATTTTAGAGTTAGAATTATCCTGAAAAAATAAATCGCTTACTAAAAATTTTATTTTTAGAGCAATTGACAATAAACCACTAGACTCAATTTTGGTAGACATTAGATGTTCTATAAGTAAGAGTGTATTGCCAAATTTTATCACAACCAATGGCAATGCATTCCCTACCCACACTGAAACGTTATCTGCCTAATCCTAAAACAGAATTACATGAATCCAGGAAAAAGTGGGAAAAGTGAAGTTAGTTTTACAACAGACACTGTGCCTCATGAAATCAAGGAAATAGTTTCAAATTTTAACCTGGCTAGTACCAAAATAGAATTAACTGTTTGGATCTCAGGATGTCGATATGCTGTTGTAATCAAACCTCCCATAATTTCTTGAAATGTTTTGACTAATTTAAAAAGGAATATTCTAAACAACAGAATTATTTTAACAAAAGGACTCTTATAAGTGCATTTATCCAAAAACATCTTCCATTGTTAAATTGTAGATATAAGCCACTCACAGTAATAAAATCATTAGCCAAGCATCATGGCACACAACTTTAAAGCCAGAAATCAAGAGGAAGGAAGAGGATCCCTGTGAGTTTGTGAGTAGCCTGGGATACATAATGAATTCCAGGCCTTTGTGGGCTACATAGAAAAATACAGTGTCAAAGCAAAAAAAAAAAAAAAAGCAATAAATTTGGATTTCAGTGAAATTTCCTAAAGCACCATATGCATGTCTGTGTCAGTTTATTTATTTATATTTTGAGATAGGGTTTATTTCTATTTGTTAACCTTTATTTTGTTAGTTTTCGAGGCTTTCATACAGAAGTACTACAATTGCTTCTTTAGTTGCTATTAACACATATATACACATATGTATATATATAAATACAATCTGCTGAGTCTATTAGTGCTTGCCATATGTATATGTGTTTAGAGATGACCACTTGAGGTTGGGTAACCGGTCAAGGGCCTTACCCCTGGAGGAAGCTGAGTCTTCCTCTCTTAGCATCCAGTGATTGCCTCTAAGGGCTGGAAAAAGGCTCAGCAGATAAAGCATTTGCCAGTCAAGTGTGCTCAGACCTCCATATAAATGCAGGGTGGAAGTCTAACCAATACACACATACAAATGCAAACATGTGCACCTCCCACACACATAGTCCTTCCTATACACATGCAAGCATGCATATACACACTCACAGACACCACACACAGAAACACATGAAAAGAGAAACATAATAAAAAACAAAAATGGTTTAAAATTAAAATGTTGAGGCATATTAGGTTTAAAAAGAACTGATTAAAGATTTAAATACATAAACTAAGGAACTCAGTAAATGTCCATGTTTTATCAAGTATAATATGGAAGGTTTTACAATGCACAACAACAGAGGAAGCAGAAAAGAACAGCTTAAGCTGCATTTTCAGAGCTAACTTTTTAAGTAAAAGAAGGAACATTTGTTTTTCCAATAGCCAGAGTAATGTTAATTTTTTGTTCATGACATTACTTGACTTTTGTGAATGGTGCTGAAGTGAGCACAGATGTTCAAGCAGAATGTCCAGTGGTGACTTGGATGTGCACACAAAAGTGTTAGACATGAATGATAGTAGTTCTACTGTCCACTCTTTGCAAAACGTTCACCCTGATTTCCACAGTGGCTGCACCAATTTGCATTCGCACAGCAGTGTGTAAGGGTAGCTTTTTCCCCATATTCTCTACTGCATTTCTAAAAATACCATTCAGTTACTTAGACAAATTACAGAATTTCATGCTTTCATCTTTGGAATACTGTATACAAAACCCTTTTCAAAGATATAATGTAGTTAGGCATGCTTGTTATACCTGGATTCAGGAGGTTGAGGAAAGAAGATCCTAAATTAAAAAAATATAAAGAGAGAGCTGTACAGCAAGTTCAAGGTGAACCTTAACTGTTTGTCTAACCACAGCCCTCAAAACAGAAACTTAACACATGTTGTACACACACATATATATATATACACAAAGAATGAATTAGAATCAAACAGATTTCATATTGCCTAACATTTAGTTTAATAAAGTCACATACACACACTAAAAAGACATATATGAGTACATATGATTGTGCCAGCATCCCTGAATGGTGAACTGACAAGCCATGAAATCAAAAAGCATTGTTGTCACAACTTATATGATTTTCCCATTTAAAAAATGCCTGTACTTGACATGTCCCTCTTTACCATAGGGTTCAAGATGTGTCCCTTTCTGGTTTAACTTTCAAGCTGACATATTTCCAATGCCAAGTCCATCAAACTAGAGAGGCGCTGTAGCACAATGAGTAACAAGTGCAGGCATGGAACATGACTGATTGAGTTTGAATTCAACATGCTCTTGACAGAGATGGGACATTGAACAAACCTCTCTGTTTCACTGTAATTTTGTTTCTCCTCTGGAAAGCTGAGAATTTTTCCAACCTCTAGTTTTCATTGTTTTAAGTATAACATGAGTTTAGTATAAGTGAAATTTGTTAGAGGAATCTATTGCAATACCAAGCTTAGAAAGGACTAACATTCTCTCTCCAGATGCACACACACACAAACACCATACACACAAACATCACACACAGACACACACACACGCACACACACACGCACACACACAGAGCTCCCAGAGCTATAGACGGTGTCCACCATGGCCAAAAGTCTTGTTATTACTGTGGAAAGTCGGCTCAGCTCTCCAGTAGAGCTAAGCATTCTCTCTCAAGATACAACCTCCAATTCTCAGAGCTACATACAGTCTCAGTCAAAGGTGGCCAGCATTTTTGACAGATATTTTTTGAGTGCCTTCTATGCGACAGTGGTTTTCCTAAATCACATGAATACAGTACTGAACAATACCACAGCACTTATGAAAGTTAAATTTTGCTGTTCATGTTCGTATTCAATACTCTGAATTTAATAGTATAGAAGTAAAGTCATAAGATAATTCAATTTTTCCGAAATCTTTTTTTTTTTACTTTTGAGTACCATCAGAATGAAAAACAACATGCAGAACAGAAGCATTGGACAGCTTTCTGATAACTTGTAACCAAACATTTTAATTTCTATTTTTGTTGGAAATGTCTCTTGTTAGAAAAAAATTAAGAAAAACGTTACATGTATGACATATATGTTTATATATCTGTGGATGAAAAAATGTAAGGTCAGTATTATTAAATGAAATTCCATTGACAAAAAAAGTAAAAATATTGGCTTTCATTTGTTTTCTTTTTTGTAATATAGATTTAAATACGCTAAACTTTTAATTAAGTGAATCACCTCAGAAAATATAAGCACTTAAATTCAGTACAAGTATTAATGGAAAATTTAAACCAAACTAAATACTTTGTAATCAATACCAAAGCTTTAAACTTGAGTTGGAACGTATACATAATGTTTCCTTTCCAACAAATGTGAACATATTTTATTCTGTCCATGGCAGATATCCTTAGAAAACTGATTCTACACGCTAGTGATGCAATTTCACAGTTTAGGAGAGGAGCAATTCTGACCCACAACCCTACCAAGGGCAACTCTAGTCCAATGGAGTTGTTTCACAGTATAATCATCACAAAACAATGAAGAAAGCAAAATATCAGAATGGCTATCCTTAATTAAATCTGCAATATTTGGAAAGAAAAGTTTCAGTTGGATAGTGGAGGCAAGCCTAAGCAATATCAATGGAATGTCTACCTTTTCAGTAAACTGAAATTTCATATGAGCACAGCCAGACAGGAATTACTCACAGGCTCAGAGTATTTTTCCCCAAGTGAGGTTAGAATTCTCATGGGGGGGTGTATTAAACATCATCTATCCATCAAGCACTATGCTGTGATTCTGGTGGCATCTCTTCAAGAAGTTCATCCTAAACTAACATGAATCCATGCCAAAATGAAAGTGCATGAAATTTTAAAAGTTCTAAATTCAGGGCCAGAGACACAGTTCCATGAAAAAGAACAATTACTGTGCTTCCAGAGAACCCAAGTTTTTTCCCAGCACCCATATCACAGGACTCACTACCATCCATAATTTCACCTCTATGAGGATCCTATGCCCTCTTCTGGCCTATGAGGGAACTTACACACTCAAGGCAGAAGCTCACACAGACACACACAGACACACAGATACACAGACACACACACACACACACACTTGCTCTCATAAATAAAACTAAATATTTTAAATAGAAATTATAAATTTTAGGGGATGGAGAGATGGCTCAGAGGTTAAGAGCATTGCCTGCTCTTCCAAAGGTCCTGAGTTCAATTCCCAGCAACCACATGGTGGCTCACAACCATCTTTAATGGGGTCTGGTGCCCTCTTCTGGCCTGTAGGCATATACACAGATATAATATTGTATACATAATAAATAAATAAATATTTAAAAAAGAAATTATAAATTTTATATATCCATATATATAAATTCACACGTATATACATACATGCATGTATACTCTATAACTTCCAGTTGCTGAGGTTTGATTATGACATCTGTCTTAGAAACAGCCACTTCTTCTGGCTCAAGGGTAACTAATAACTAAGAAGAAAGCAGTCCAGGTGCTTGATACTAAAAGAGGGCAACCCGATTAGAGGGGCTTCTTTAAGATTTTACTTTTGAAGCAAAGTGGCCAAGATGGTAATATTTTCTTGAAAGAGAGAAAATGTGCTTCTGGAGTTTTACAGATATCCAAACCTGCTAAACATTGCAAAGCTTATTGTATATTTGTTTAGACTTGTTAATGCCTACTTCTTATATACTGGGAAATTCTGATACCTGTACTGACAGACCCTGACTTTCATGCAGCCCATCTACTTGCTAATGTGCTCTGTCAGGATGGTTGAATTTACAACTAATCTGTTTATCATCCCAGGCCCACCCATTAGGAATACTGCCCCTGGACACCTAGGAACTCTTCAAAGTCCTCCCAGAACTTGCTGCATCAATGAACCTCCTCCAAATAATTGCTAAATGATGATTAAATATTAACTATCTTTTCATCTTTTCTGGCCATTTCCCATAGTTGTTTTCCCCTGTAGTCGACACAAATCACTGTTGCTCTCTTACACTATTCAGTTTTCTGGTAGTACACTCCATTGGAAATCATGTAAAGATTTGTATAAGGGTATCTCAGCTTTTGTGACATTGGCAAACACTCAGGTTTAATAACTTCTCTTAGTTATTTTTCTATTGCTGTGAAAAGACAGCATGTTTTTTGACAGAGGTTTCTATTCTAGCAGGTCCCACAGTCGATTAGTCCCAAATAAACACGCAGAGGTCTACATTAATCATAAACTGGTTGGCCTAGTAGCTCAGGCTTCTTATTAATTAATTCTTACATCTTACATTAACCAATTATTCTTGTCTGTGTTAGCCACGTGGCTTGGTACCTTTGTCAGTGAGGAATTCTCATCTTGCTTGCTCTGTGGCTGGTGCAGACTGACTTTTCCTCTTCACAGAATTCTCCTGTTCTCATTGCCCCGCCTCTACTTCCTGCCTGGTCACCCCATCTATACTTCCTGCCTAGCTACTGGCCAATCAGTATTTTATTAAACAAGTACAAGAAATAAATCCTTACAGGGTAAAACCATTGTCCCACAGCAAATGTTCAAGGCAGCTTATAAAAGAAAAGAGTTTATTTGGCTTACAGCTTCAGAGGGTAAATCCATAACTATCGTGGTTGTGAGTATGCAGCAGCCAGGCAGGCGTGGAGTTGGAGTAGTTGCTGAGAACTTACATCCTTATCAGCTAATAGCAGACAGAAAATTATAGAGAAATGCCATAGCCTGATGAAACCTCAATTCTCACACCCAGAAACACACATCCTCCAACAAAGCTAGACTTCCTAATCCTTCTCAAATAGTTCCACCAACTGGCAACCATGGATTCAAATATAGCGTCAATAGAGACCATTCTCATATAAACCACCATGGTGCCTAAATTTGGATACTTCGGGTTTCACATTTAACCTGTTTCATGTGTTTTACTATTTAAAAGGCCTGTTGGAAAGGTGTAAGAGCACTGTCTGCCCTTAGAAAGGACATGGATTCAGTTCTCAGCACCTATATTGTAGCTTACAGCTGCCTGCAATTTCAGTTCCAGGGGATCCAATGCCCTATTCTGATGCCCTTGTTCACCAAGCTTTTGTGTAGTGCACATACATACATATAGATGAGACACTCATACAGATAAAAGATGATAGATAGATAGATAGATAGATAGATAGATAGATAGATAGATAGATAGATAGATAGATAGATAGATGCAGATTTTTTCCTTAAAAATACCTGAAAGGACAAAAGTGATTTGGAGATTTGGTCTAGCAAGTGTCATTAACTCCATCTTAAAGGAGAATGCAATCAAGAGTAGTGTACACTTGAAATCCCAGCACTCCAGAGACTGAAACAACATTAATGAGCTCAAAGGAGGCTTTCACTATATAATGAAGTCAAGAATACAGTAGACTCTACAGTGAGGCCCTGTCTTAAACTTTAAAGAGGAAAAGATGTAAAGGAAATCCACTTCTTCTACCTACCCTGTTTTGTTTGAAAGGATCAACATTCAACAACTGGTCAAGGTGCAAAGAATATGTGCCAGCGGCATGCTCAACATAAATTGGAGCATATATATATATCATCAACACCCTCAAAGCTCAAGGACCATCACAAACGAGAGCACTGAAAAACTGTAAGGACAAAACTGTAAGGAAAATCTGTCAGGACAAAGCAGTGTTTTCTGTACATGACAGAACCATTGCACTCATAAACATACAGCTGTATTTTTCTGCACAGGATCAAGCCAGTCATCACTCCACCATGAAGGACAAAGAGATTCACGAGCCCTCTCCCCTATCTGAGAAGCTATGGACACATAATGCTTTGGGGGAGGGGAAGTCTGTTTTCTTTGAGGGTGTATTCTACCATGCTCCAGGGAATTGTCCCATATTAATGAGCACGTGGACTGTACACATAGGATTCAGTTGGTTATTTTATTTCTCTTTATTTATTTATTTTAAATAAAATATAATTAAAGTACTTTCCCCTTCCCTTTTCTCCTATCAGCCCCTTTCTTATCTCCCCCCCATACTCTCAAATTAATAGTCTCTATTTATCAGTCACGTAGAAATTTTTTAAACTTATTTTTATATTTTGAGATTTATGATTACATCTTTCCCCCTTCTCTTTCTTCTCTCCAAACCTTGCTATGTACCCTTTCTTGCTCCTTTCAAATTCATGGCCCCTGATTTCATTTATTGTTGTTACATATATGCATTAATACATACATATGCACACAAAAACCTGTGATTTGTGTATATATTATTAAATATAACATGTACGTCTGTATAATGTGAATTGTATGTACTTGTTTTCAGGGTTGAGCATTTGGTATTGGATAATCAAGTGGTGTGCGCTTCTCTTGGAAGGAATATTTCTCCAACTCTCAACATTTCTTAGTTGTCTATAGCTCTTTGTGTAGGGCTAAAGCCTCTTGAACTTTCTCCCATATGTTAGCATGTCTATTAGATCACCCTTGTTCAATTCATGTTTAGAAAATCATCTCTGTAAAATTTATAGGTGTGTTTTCTGACATTCGTAGAATACATGGTCTCACAGAGAACTCCCAATTTAACGTTGCACTTTGATTGGTTTTTTGTAATGGTCTCCGAGAAGTTTCCCCGAAGAGGGGTAAGTACTACTCTTATCTGTGGATATAAGGACAAATTTTTAGAGTGTGGTTAGGAATTATTCTGGTTTAGTAAAGTGATTATAGGATCTCCAAGATCCATGACTTCACTAGCCCTTTGTGGTTGGCTAGGTTTTCAGAAAAGGAAGAAAAGAATGGAGGGAGGGAGGGAGGGAGGGAGGGAGGGAGGAAGGGAAAGGAAAAAATGGAAATTAAAGGAAGGAAAAGAAAGAAGAAAAAAGAAACAAATTGTCAGGAGATTAAGGAGGTGAAAGTGAAAATGAGAGAAGTTAGGAGAGGAATTTAGGGGTGAATGTGATCAATACACATTGTATAAAATTAGAAAAGAATTAATAAAAATATTTTTAAAGAATGAGAACTCACTGTTGAAGAACTAATTTTCAGGGAAAAATAGCCATAAATATTTACGTGAAATCTTCCAGTGTTTTATGTTGACTCTATTGTTTATTGCAACTGATTTAATTACCAAAACTTGTCAGTAATTAAATTCTCAACCATTATATGGTTTGTCTGGCTTGTGTGATAAGTAATAACAATTTCAAAAGGAGATACAACACACAAATATTGATAAAAAATAACTTGACAAAGGAACAACATGAACCTAAGAGAACCTAAGGAATTCTCAACATGTAACAGATTTGCATCAAATGCAGAACTACAGTAATGTTGAGGGAGAATAGAAGTAAGTAGTAGCTCTAGATTGAGAAGAACTTTTTCAGTACTTAGGGTTGAATCTAGAGCTTCAGGCATGATAGACAAGCAACCCTTGGTTAAATTTAAGAACTTAATAGTTGTTAGTGTCATTTCATGAAATGTGCTTCCTTGTGAAATAATAACAAATATATGGATGGGCATAAAGTTTGAAGGTATGAGTATAGACTTTAAAGCCCTTGGAGTTCTATTTATACCACTTTTACTCTTTGGTTCTGTGGTTCATAATTAAAAATACTTTGGGCTTTGAGTTTGATGTTTACCACTGATTGGACTTACAAGTTTCCTCTATTTATTAATATTGAAGTAAGAATAATTACTTTTGCCTTTGCTCTCCATTTAATGAGTTAAAATCTCAAAAGATAGTTCCTTGTTTTGTTCTAAATTATGTGGAGTCCATTTCTGTAATATCACATATTTTTCAATGTAAAATGGTTCTAATCTTTCATATGTTTCACATTGTGTTCCAATCAAACTTGACCCTTCTCCCTAAGAAGTCTCAATGGTCAATGGTCTCATGGATGGATTCTATGAGGTAGCAGATTTTGAGAGTTGGTGTGTGGGGGGGGGTGTGGGGTGTGTGTGTGTGTGCATGTGTGTGTTTCTTTTTTCTTTTCTATTTTTGGTCAGTTAAAATGAGAACAAAGTAAGATAAACGTGTACAAGCATAGAAGAATTTAGGAAATTATAGCTGTCCTAGGACTAACAAAATAATAAGTCATTAAAGACTAAAGCAGGAAATTTCTACAGCTAACACTACTTTCAACAAAGTAGCACAATACTGGATTAACACACACCACAAAAAAAAGTCAGTAGTATTCCTCTATAAAATGACACCATATTGAAAAACAAATAGGGGAAACAATAGCCTCAAAAATATGAAACTTGTAATAATTCTAACCAAGGAAGTGAAAGACTTGAATAATGAAAACATTAAAATATTGAAGAAAAATGAAGAATACACAAGAAGATATAAAGACTTCCTGTACTCATGGATCAGAATGATTGATATTATAAAAATGACCATCTTATTAAAAGCAATTTGCAAATGTCCTTCAACTGATGAAAATATTACTATAATGTACAATTTACACAATGAGATATTATTCAACTTAAAAAATGAAATTATGAAACTTTCAGGTAAATGGAATAGAATTATAAACAATTATCCTGAATGAGGTAACCCAGACTCAGAAGACAAGCATTATATGTTTTCTCTTATAAGAATGTTAGCTTCTAAACTTTAGAGAGGTGTGCATCATTTAGAATATCCACAGAGGATAGGAAGGAAGGAAGGAAGGGAAGAAAGGAAGGAAGGAAGGAAAGAAGGAAGGAAGGAAGGAAGGAAGGAAAAAGAAAGGGAAAGAGAAAGAAAGAAATTAACCTGGCTATGTAGTCTTGTGAATGCAACATTGTATTCTATCCAGAAGTCAGTGGGTTGACTTACTATTCAGAAAAATAAAACTGTAAAGGAGTATGTCATCAGGAACAGCACAGAGTATTCTTGTACATTTTTGACACTGTAAAAGATGGCATAATATTCATTCCACGGTAAGCTTCATTTCAGAGGCCTCATGATGAGAACACAGAGGCCAAGAATATATACATTTTTAGCTCTATGCCCTGGCATTTTCTAAAATAGTATACATAGGTGTTTGATATAGAATATATTTAAACTCTAAAGACAATTATTTCTATTATACCATCACTGAGCAACATAAAGTTTTGTTAATTGTCATTTATTTGTGGCTTAGTGACACAGTGATTATAACATCACAACTCTCCAGTATTGTGATGAAGTTTCTTCAATCTGATGATATTGAAATAGACTCTAAGTGTATTCAAAAACAATTATTTCTGCTCAGGTTAACTTGAAACATTAAAAAGCACAAATAGACCAGAATGTTTGTGTAAAAATAAGCAACCTTTTCTTGACATTAAGTCTCTCAAATTTATTAAATGAACTACACACACTAGATTTTCAGACAACTTTGACACTATCATCTACCAAAAGGCAGAAAGTATTTTGAAAATGGGTGGGATTTTAAGGTTAGTGAAACTATCTGTATATTATGATGGGCTACATCATTCAAACCTATAGGGAAAACACACCATGAGTGAGTGCATGTAAACAATGGACTGTAAATAGTAATGTGTCAACAAAAGTTCATCAATTCCAGCAATAACCCAGATTGATACAGGTGCTAAAAAACAAGGAGACCATTGCACTGCATGGCAAATCTCCGGACCTTCTTTTCAAGTTTTCTGTGGATCTAAAACTTAAACAAAATTAAGCCCATCACACACACACAAAAAAAAAAAAATCCATAGGCCTAGAAACATAATAGGCTTGCTTTCTTCCTTTCCTCTCCTTTCTTTCTTTCTTTCTTTCTTTCTTTCTTTCTTTCTTTCTTTCTTTCTTTCTTTCTTTCTTTCTTTTTGTCTGTCTGTCTTTCTATTGTTTTTGTTGTTGCTGTTGTTGTTTTATGACTATCTCCTTGCCTTTAGCAAGAATTCTTAGCTTTGGTATCTCCAACTTTTTCACTTGGCATAGAGAATACAGTCAATATTTATTGGATGTACAGTGGGTAGGAAGATGAATATGCAAGTAGACAGTCATAGATGAGCTGTGGCAGTGACAAGATTCTAGAACTATCTCATGTTAAAGAAAAGACTTAACCAGATTAACCAGAAGACTGCTTTAAAACTGAGGCACACACCTAAACATCAAGATCTAAAGTCTCTCTGAAAAATGGCTAGAGACTGTGAAGCCTGAGCAAATCAGTGAAAACATAGAGGAGAAGTATAACCAAATTCAAGTGCTAAGTTAGGCAATTAAAATCCAAGGATAAATATCGTTAGAAATTCTTATTTGGTTCCCAGTGCTACCTAAGCTGTCTTCATCAAGTGTCCTCATGTCCCTTGCCTCTCGTGAACAAAGCAC